>JAASGX010000210.1:0-34381 GCA_023334415.1 Phytopythium chamaehyphon | reverse complement strand
GGCCAGACGCGGACGAGCGGGGCGCGTCGATATGCACTTCTAAAAACGAGATTGGCGGACCTTTACAAATGACGAGTCCAACATGACATGGCTGACAAAGTCGCCAGTGAACCTGGCTGGCAATGGGACGGCCAGACGCGAACGAGCGGGGCACGTCGACGTACACTTATATAGGACTGTATCGTCAAAGCAACACCTGTTTTGGATTGGATTAAATGATCAACTTGCTGGCGTATCAAAGCACATACGGTAACCATATTATGGTGTAAATGTGGTGCGAATGTGGTGTAGAATTCCCTATGGTTTATCGGATATTGTGACGTTTGTCATACTGTATGCTCACGTTTAAGGGAAGTTCTACATAGCGTTTACACTACACTCACATATTGTCAAACTTGATCCGACTCCCTCGTTCGACTGACGCCTGCTTCGTGGCCTCTTGTGAAGCCACGTTGGCACAGTCGGAAAGCGCAAGCATGGCGGGCGGGTCGTGGCTGTCCAAGCTGCGCGGGCTGGACGCGTACCCGAAGACGATCGAGGAGTTCAAGGTCCGCACGACGCAGGGCGGGCTTTGTACGTTCTGCTGTGGGCTGGCGGGCGGCCAGGAGCGGCGACTGACGCGCTGCGCTGTGCTGCGGCGCCTGTCCCTCTCTCTGTGTCTCTCTCCACGCGGCTGCAGTCTCGCTGCTGGCGTTCGCATGCATCGCGGTGCTGTTCGTGTCGGAGCTCAACTTCTACTTCGCGACGGTGCGTGCGGCTCGCTGGCTCGCTGGCTGGCGCTGGCGGCGCCTCCGATGGCCCGGACTCACCGAGGCGGCGCTGGCGGCAGGACGTGATGGACAAGATGATGGTCGACGGCACGCGCAACGCCATGGTCGTCATCAACTTCGACGTCGAGTTTCCGCGGTGCGTCCCGCTGTCCGCTCTCCCATTTGACCACGGCAGCGGCGCGCTCACCTGTATATATGTCGCAGGATGCCGTGCACGGCGATCGCCGTCGAGTCGGCAGACATGTCCGGTGCGGTGCAGCACGACATTGTGCACAACATTGAGAAGATCCCGCTCGACCACAACGGAGTCGTCCTCAAGGAGGGCATGCGGGACGTGGTAGGCCGCGATAAACACCCAGTCGCCCGCATGTTTCATCGAAACCCACGGGTTCGGCTGTTTGCAACAGATCGGTGGCGCGCTCACGAACCACACGGACTTGCACGACGAGGCAGACAAGTACGCGTCGTTCAAGGTCGCGATGCATTGAAATCGCTTCTCACGGGCTTGAGCTGCACAGGCCGAACTGCGGAAGCTGCTACAGCGCTGGCGAGCCTGACCAGGTGCAATTCAATTCGGAAGCTCGCTCCTGGTCGTTCTATACACATCTAACTTTGTCGTGCGGATTCCGCATCGCAGTGCTGCAACACGTGTTCGGACGTGAAGGCGGCGTACGAGCGCAAGGGCTGGATGATGCCTAGTCTGCACACTGTCGCGCAGGTACGTGCTGGTTATGAGCCGAGGCACAAGCAGTTGGCATGCTCACGCTTTGATTGGATTACACTACGCTAGTGCCAAGAAGCTGAGATCGAGAAGGTCCTGCGTGGTGAGGTGAACGAAGGCTGCCAGATCAAGGGATTCATCAGCGTGTCGAAGGTGCGCCCATGCACGCTTTGTTGTTTATAGTGAATGGTTCTAATTGGAGGGCGATATGCTTGTGTAGGTTGCTGGTCGCCTGTACTTTGCGCCGTCTAAGTACTTCCGCTCGGGGTACCTCTCTGCTCAGGACCTCGTTGATGCAACGTTCAAGGTCTTTGACACATCCCATACAATTCGCCAGCTCTCCTTTGGCGAGCCTTTCCCGGTACAGGTATAAACATACTCCTGCACGTCATCCGAACGCTAACATTTTCGGCTCACACAACAGGACATGAAGAATCCCCTGGACAATCGCCGCAAGGAGCTGGCAGATGGGAACCGCGGCACGTTCCAGTACTTCCTGAAGGTATGGGAGCGATTTTACCAGCTTCCTTGCGTTCCGAGGCAAAAATGACTGATGAGTGATGACGATCTCTGGAATATTGTAGGTGGTCCCGACCGAGTACACGTATCTCTCGGCCGATCGTATCGCTACGAACCAGTTCAGTGCCACTGAGCACTTCCGGAAGCTGACCCCAGTGAGCGACAAGGGACTGCCAAGTACGTTTGTTGGGAAATTGATGTTCTGATCCATGCAGCAACTGACTCCATGCCGATACATCCGCCAGTGGTGTCGTTCTCGTACACGTTCTCGCCCATCATGTTCCGCATCGAGGAGTACCGCAAGGGCTTGCTGCAGTTCCTCACGAGCGTCTGTGCCATCGTCGGCGGCGTCTTCACGGTGCGTTCCTGTATCATTGACGCCTAAAAGACGAGGCGCTCCGACTAACGGTCTCTGCCTGCCGCCAGATCATGGGCATTGCCGACTCGATGGCGTTCGCGTTCGCGTCCAAGACGGCGCACGCGCCTTTGCTGTAGCTTTGCCTCTTTTGCTTGCGCTTGTTTTCAGCCAATACAGCGCCCGAGTGCGTGATTTTTCGCCCAATCTCCGCGCGCCTGTAAATCGGGCGTGCGCTTTTTCGGGAGCTCATCACTTTTGAATCATCACTTTCGAATCCTTGGGGCCATGCAGCAGGCGCCGCCGCTGGCGCCCGAGCTCTGGAACTGCGGCGCGCTCGCGGTGGTCGTGGGGCTGCTCTGCTGGGGCGCGCGGCTGCTGCGGCTGCTGCTCAGGCACGCGGAGCTGCGCCGCGCCGTGCGGCAGGAGGCGGTGCGTTCGCCTCCATTTTGTTTGGGTCTCGGGCTTTAGTTGGTCGCATTTTGTCCCCAGGACTGACCGACGCGCTGTGCAGACCGTGTTCCTGCGCGACCTCGGCCCGAGGTGAGTTACTGGGCACACGTAGACGCGGTGGAGCGGTAGCAAGGCCTGGACCCGACTAACGCCTCTCTCGCCCTGCCGCAGCATCGAGGTGCTCCAGCATGCGTCCATGTGGCACCTGCAGCAGCTGCTGCGCATCAAGACCGAGCCCACGGCCGCCAAGATGCCGCGCGTGCGCGTGCCGTTCGAGCTCCCAGCGGCGTCGCTGCAGGTCTCGCGGTGGCTGGACGACGAGCAGCGCCCCAAGATGGCGCTCTCGATGAGCATCCAGTCGACCTCCAAATGCGCCGTGCAAGTACTCTGGAACGTGCGCACGGACGCGCTCGAGCGACCGGGCCAACACGGCCAATCGAATGGGGCCCACCTCTCCGACAGCCTGAAAGTGCGCGTCCCGAGGATTCGCAGCTCGCTATTCCGCCGGCTCGGGAGGCCCGGGAACATCGGCGCGGACCACGCGCTTCCTTGGGTTCTCTCGCCCGTGCGCCGCCAAAACCGGCGACACAGGCTCGAAGACGACAGGGACGGTGAGAACCCGAAGGAAGCAAACGGCGCGGCGCTAGTGCGGCTGATGGGCGGCTCAAAGTCCTTCAGCTCCCACTCAAAAATGGAGTTGTGCGTACTCGGCCGTGGTTTCACAACTTCTATTAGCACATCGCTCCTAACCGTGTGACCTCGCGCAGGTATGACCATGAAGGGGTGCATGCGTACTCGACCGAGATCCCCGTCGAAACGCTCTTTGCACCTCACGACACAGAAGTCGCCTCGCTCGTCAGAGAGACTGAAAGTGACGACGTTATTTCCAGTGCTCCTCCACCTCAGGTCTCAGCAGCTCAAAGTCCTGCAGACCTGGAGCCGCGATATTCTGCGGTTATCATTGTCGGATCTCCAGACCTCTTTCTGGATGACTCGGATGCGTCAAAGCTCGCGTTTCCTTGGCGATCTGGATTTTCCCACCCCAAGCGCCTGAGCTGCAGCGAAGGGCTCGAGGAGGAAGCAATTTGCGAATTCATTGCAGTCGATTTCCTGCCGACGCCCGCCAAAGCGGAGAAGTTCTCGCCGTCAGTCGTCAAGCGGGTCGTCTTCACCCAGTCCGGCGCCTATATGCTGCAGGTACGCTTTCGTTGGCGGCTGCCTTGGGTTTCCGCATGCTCTGTCTGACGAACGGTTGTGGTTGTCGTCGCTTCCAGGAGATTTTCGGCCGCGAGGCCAGCGCCGGGGGCGAGTGCGTCATCTGCCTGGAGGGCGCGCTGGACGTGGTGCTGCTGCCGTGCCGGCACCAGTGCGTGTGCCGCGTGTGCCTCAAGGAGATCGACCGCTGCCCGATCTGCCGCGCCAAGTTCTCCACCTACGTGTGCCTGGCCGCGGGCGAGCCTCACCCGAGCGACGCGCATGTTGAAGTCAAGGTTGACCCGCTGTAGGGTACAGGCTAGGGGTCCGCCTAAACCCCGTTTCTTTCAAATCTAGCCGCCATTCTCCTTTGTTCCCGTGGAGCAACCCAGCCATGGCCGAGCCGGCGGCGCCGCTGTCGCTGGCGCAGACGGCGCAGCTGCTGCTGGCCTGCGGCGTGCTGGGCGTGGCCGCGTACCTGCTGGTGCTCTCGTCCTTCTTCATGGTCCCCACGATCCGCGCGCAGCACCCGGCCGCGAGCCTCGTCGTCTGGCAGGCCGGCTGCGGGCTGCTCGCCTCACTGGGCTTCGTCGCGGCCTACTTCGTCCAGGTACGGCGCGTGTGGGCGGGTCACTGTACTCGCTGGTCGTTGGAGCGCTGGCTGAGGTTTGGGATTGGCTGGCTGGCGACAGATGAACGACAGCGAGGGCGACGCGGACGCCGTGCGCAGGCACTGCGCGGTGCTCGGGCCCTACAACCAGTTCTTCATGCTCGCCAGCTGCCTGTGGTACCTCATGCTCACGCTAGACCTGCTTGTGGCGCTCGTCAACCCCTGGATGGGCTACACCTGCAAGGCCTGGGCCTACCACACCATGTGCGCAAGCTATAATAACTTACCCGCGCACCACTCACTCACTCGTGGACGCTGCCGCCCCCCGCAGTGTGTGGACCGTGAGTGCCATCTCGGCGCTGCTCGTCTACCAGCTGCGGCTCTACGGGCTCGCAGAGATCAAGATGTGCTGGATCGAGCGCACGCGTGCGCCCGAGGCCATCAACACGCCCAGGTGGATCTTCCTCTTCGGCTTCGTCATACTCACATGCGGCCTGTCGCTCGCCGTGCTGCTGTTTGCCAGCTTCCGCTTCGTGCGGCGTCAGCTAGACGTGACCTACCGCGCCAAGCGCCGCAACTTACTCCAGTATTACCGCTACCTGCTCGTGTTTGCGGGATACTGGTCTGCGTGCGGCGCGCTCTACTACGCCAGCTACCACGAGCGGTTCCAAGGCCGCATTGCGCGCCACTGCGAGCTGGCATTAGTCGCGGTCTTTGGCTCGGCGTATCCTGTTCTACTACTGGTCGTCTGGGTGTTCAACACCGAGCTGTACCAGAACATGTCGAGCGAAAATGCAATCCCGAAGTCTACGAGGGGCTACGACGACTCAAGCAATACGGAGCATTTTAGCTCGGCACTGCGCAAAGACCTAATGCGTTACACTACGGCCGGTATCCGCGTCAGCCTCAACGATACTCCTCCGGAAAGCTTGCGGTCTCCGCTTCTCAGCCAAGTTCGCGGTGGACCTCTTGAGCGTGGGGCTGCAGCCTCACTTTCATTTCTTCAGATGGAAGAGGGTGAATCGGCGGGGCTCTACAGCGAAAAGAAGCGAGTAGCAACAACCGTGTACAACGGAGAGTTTCGATACTACGAGAAGTTGGGCTTCACGGATTACGCGCCTCAGATTTTCCAAAACATCCGTGAAGTGTGCGGCATCAGCAATGAAATGTACGAGCAGTCGTTCGCAGATACGCTTCTCGAGCGGGCGTCTGAAGGCAAGTCAGGGTCGCTTTTCTACTTTACGAGCGATAGAAAATATCTCGTCAAGACGATGACCAAGAAGGAGCACTCATTTTTGCTGGAAGTGCTCCCGTTATTTCACCAGTATATTCTGAAGCAGCCGAATACGCTCTTGTGTCGGTTCCTCGGATGCCATTCGATGCAACTCCCTGTCGGCTGGAATAAGATGTTTTTCGTTGTCATGGAGAACGTCTTCTCGGATGGACCCGTTGATGAACGATACGATCTCAAGGGGATCTTCCATCAGACCAGCTTTACGTATCAGGATGGTATGAACACACCTTGCTCGAGTGATTGGCAAGATCGGCGTTCAATGAATGGGCACAGTGAGAGTGAGGAGGAGAAGAGCGACTTGGAGCAAGGAGATTGTGTCGAGATCGACTCAACTGTCGCTTTAGAGTCCGCTCTGAGTGCGGAGTTGAATCGATTGACGGAACAGCAGCCATTACTCCGGCGAGGTAGCTCTCGTGCGTCACTGAGATACGAAAACGACTTTGTAACGCGAAGAGCATCACTACGGGTGACTCCGACGACGCGTGCGAATCTATTGGCACAGGTCACGAGCGACTGCGGATTTCTCCAGGAGCTCGGGATTATGGACTATAGTTTTTTGCTTGGGGTGCGCCATTTCCCCGAGCGAATCGCACCTGAAGTGCTCGACAACCTGGCCCATAATGCGGTCGCGTCGTCCAATCTCATGACCGTGTACTACCTCGGCTTCGTCGACATTCTCCAATATTACAGCATCGGGTGGCAGATGCAGCATTGCTTGCTGTCGTCACTGCTTGACAAGCGACGTATCACAGCATTGCCCCCAGCAGAGTATGCTCTTCGATTTTTGAATTTCATCCACGAGTATCTGTTGCGTGATCAAGAGAGTTCTAACATTCGCTCATATGGAAGCGTCGGATACTCTCCGCCAGCGACCGCACGAAGACAATAGAAAGGAATGTGGGAGCCTTCACCACATAATCTATTTCTTTGGCTGAACTTTCAGTGATCGTTATTTATATTTATCAGCACTTTCGAAGTACTGTTGAATTGTCCGTGGATGAGAATGGTTGGTGACAATGATCTGCGTGACACGCTGCAACAGCTATGCTCAGACCTGCTCGTAGCCTCTATCTCAAGTGACGATCGCCGTGGGATTCTGAAGTCGATGACTTTGCTCGTTTCACAGTTCCCACATGCCCAATCCGCACTAGGGAGAATTTTAGCCGACAAGGCACCTTCCCAGCGATATGAGTCGGTGGAGTCGCCGAGGGTTCATTCATTTCGGCCGTTGCTTGTTGACATCACAACAACTTGCATGTATCATCAATCAACCTCCCAGTCCATGATCGAACTCCTTGCAGCGCTGGCAGAATCGAACATCATTAACCAGCGCCGGATTGCAAGATGGATTCCTGGTGTTCGCTTGTCACTAGATACCTTCACGAGCGGGAAAAGAGCAAAGTCTATATCGATCGCCGGCAAGGAGGTGAAGAAAGAGTTGTACATTCTGACTGTCCCGAAAGCACTAAAGAAGACGTATCACAAATGGCGAAAGCGTCAGCGAACGGTCATCGGACCTGAAGGCCGAAATACCCGGACGCCGACGGGGGCACCACCTACAAAAGATGGGGTGCCGGCGCCATGCTATTGTGATGATTGTCTTGGCGCGGAACAGCTGTTGGCAACATGGTACCGACATTTTAACGACTTGGATCGATGGACATGCGATGAGAATCGTGAGGACGCAGACCAGAGGAAGCCCGTACCTGTCTTAACAGCATTCGAGTTTTTCCAGCTAGAGATGACAGAGTATCGACTACAAACTCACAGATGCAGCTTTGCACCGCAGCAGTTACCTGATGGTGTGGTTCAAGCACCACTAAAGTCAGCCAAAACTTTTTATTTTGTGCCTAGAGAAGAAAAAGAAGACCGAATGGCAACATTTGATCCAAACGTTCATGCTTGTGGTATCCTCATATTCACAGATGTTCTCGATACGATCGAAAAATCCCGTCAACTATCGCCTCCACATGATAAATACTCTAGTTCAGAGTCATCTGAAAAGATATCAAACGAAGTTGATGATCACGAGGACATCAACAGTTTAGATAAAGTCGTTTTGTTTCAAGATGTCATCGCTATCCGGATCTGCAGCACTGGCGACAGTTCAAGAAACAGCAATCAGGCCGAACATGATTCAGCGATGATGTACGGAAAAGTGAATAACGAAGGGTTGTTCGCCAGCTTGCTGGCTATGATTAAAGAAAAGTATGGTGATGAG
Source organism: Phytopythium chamaehyphon (assembly GCA_023334415.1). NCBI lineage: Eukaryota > Oomycota > Peronosporomycetes > Pythiales > Pythiaceae > Phytopythium > Phytopythium chamaehyphon. The sequence goes on along the minus strand of JAASGX010000210.1, from coordinate 26,244 downwards.
AGCTTTTCTCGAGCAGAATTGATGATGCTCATCGAAGGAAATGCAGGATCTAGTTTGGTTTGTGAAAGCGTGCAAGTAGTGCTTCAACGTGTCCTCATCTTTTTATCTGAAGACGAACGATTTTCATTTCGTGGCTTGCTGAGTGGCTTTGGAGGAAAGTCCGACGCAGGCTCAAACTCCGACGTTGCCGACGTGCTGGCACTGAGTCAGAGGTCTAAGGAAATCACATGTGATGATATGGAGCTGTTTGAGGCACAAACCACAGTTACAGCTCTGATTTCCGAGCAAATACTGCAAATTGAATGCATCTCATTCTACAAAAGCACACACGAGGGTTTTGGCACTGTCAACGAATTGCCAAAGGTTAAGTTTGTAGTCAGCATTCCCAAAACGGAGGTGTGCTTGCACACCACTTTACCGGATACTCCTTTCGCTCTTCTCTATCTGACCGACGACGACATCCGATCTCTATTGAGCCACTGTTTGTTGTGTCGGTGTAGCTCGACCCAAATGGTACAACCGCATGCGTTGGATCAGCCATTGTGGTATTTGATGCACAGTCATGCCATTAATCAAGAGGAGAAACCTAATTCTAGTGAGCAATGCGAGAATGGGACCCTCGAGTTCTATCGTGCTTCTCTAAAATCACCTCTTGAAAAGCAAGCACCTCATCTACTACCAGGACTTTCGGACGAAGCTAAACAAATCCTGACTCGACTGGATTGCTCTGTTGGCGGTGACAAGAGCCAACTGAATGACACGGAGGCAGTCAATTCATTAGTAAAACGGCTAACACTCGTTATTGGCAGCTGTAACGCTCGAATAAATCTTCTTGCAACTCCTCGAGCTTCAGGCTCTGCGAATGCGAAGCTTGCTGCGTCCAATCGCTGTCGCCTGTGTCGTGACGAGCTCATTCAGCTCTGCAAACAGATTAGAATTGAACAAGAAAAACAAGCAAAAGCGACTAGAGGCGCATGTGCCGGTGGTGCGCGTGATCTGGTTGCAGCTAGAAAGCGAGAGTCGAGGTTTCAGGCCATGGTAAGGGCGAGCATCCAAAGTGTATTACATCTGAGCAAGCAGTTTGATGACTGGGAAACTCCTGATGAGCGTGTGAGCAAGTTGCAGCTGGATCGCAATGTATGGGCGAGCGGTGTACCGGACTTTGAGTTCTTTCGTGAAAAAGACGCTCGTGCTACTGAAAACAAGCGTCTACAGCGAGAGTTGTCTCGAAATATGCAGCGCCAGCGGCGAGACGCTGATACATGAGCATTGGCGAGATTAAATTTTGTTAATGGAGCCGCTCCATTGGAGCGTTCACATTTGCTTCTTGGTGTAGTCTCCGAACACGAGCTGGTAGTCTTCGATCTGGCGCTGTGAGGACAGGGGTTAGCTACTCCGAGCGGCGGCGGAACGCGGCGCGGAGAGTCCCTCGCACCTTGAGCTGCGCGTTCTCGTCGAGCAGCCGCATGTAGGCCTGCGCCTGGCTGTCCGTCTGCCGCTTGAGTGCCCTGCGAACGTCACGTCAGTGCTGCTGGCGAGATATGTCTCCAACCGTGGGCTGCGCACTCGAGCTCTGCGTCTCGCTGGTTGGCCTCGCCCAGCGCGCCCTTGAGACAGAGCTCGAGCCCGCGCGCGTAGGCGTCGGCTGCGCCCTTGAAGCTGCGCATGCCGTAGAGCGCCTTGCCCTTGCGCGAGTACGTCTTGGCCCATCGCGGGTCCATCTCGATGGCTCTGTCGGCGTCCTCGCTGGCCTCCTGGAAGCGCCCGAGCGCGCAGTAGGCTGCCTGCGGTCGTCACCTCCGCCAGTTCAGCTGCCGTCCATGGCCGCTGCTGCTAGCTGCTTCTGCACAGCAGCACACACCGATCGGTTGCTGAAGAGCGTGGCCGAGGGCGTGCGCGCGAGCCCGAGCGAGTACTCGCGCGCCGCCTCCTGGAACTCCTGGCGCCGGAAGAGCTCGTTGCCGCGCGCCTTGTGCTGCGACTCGTCCGCCTGCGACGGCGCGCTGCTGCCCTTGGCGCGCGAGGCCGTCAGCGGCGCGTCCACGGCCGCCGCCGGGCCGCCCGAGCCCCCGAACAGCCACTCCATCCTTGATCGGGCTGCAAATGGGACCAAGCGAGTGCGGGGTAATCACGCTGGCGATTGGATGAAATGCGGCGGATAATCACTCCCAGCCAATGGGAGCGGCCGGAGCGGAACAATCGACCGCGGAATGACGGTAGCGGCGCATCCACCACGAGCGAGCAGCTCACTTGCCAAGTTGCCGAGCCTCGAGCCTCGAGATGCCGGCGCCCAAGCGCAGCGAGCGGCTGCTGCGCGCGCTGGCGGCCGCGGGAGCGCTGGGCGGCGGTCTGGCGCTCGCGGACCGGTCGAACGCGTGCGTGCGCTCCAAACGCGGCCTCTGCGGCCTTCTGGCGCCCTCTAGAGCCTCCAGAATCGGTCCTAATGTCTTCTCTTCATCTTCCGCTGACGCAGCAACGTCTACTCGCGGTCGGCGCGCGTGTTCTCGACCGGCGCCAGCACGGTGCTCGACTACCAGCGCAACCTCAAGGGCACGGCGAGAGACGACCCCGAGTACCGCGGCAGGCTGCAGGCGCTTAACCAGCGCATCGCCGAGCGGCTGCTGCACCTGTGCTTCCAGAACGGCGGCATCTACACGAAGTTCGGCCAGCAGCTCGCCACCTTCAACCACGGACTGCCCAAGGAGTACACGCAGACGCTCGCCAAGCTCCAGGACCAGGCCAAACCCGTGTCCTTTGACACCGCCAGACAGACCATCGAGGCCGAGATGGGCCGCCCATGGCACGAGCTCTTCCAGGAGTTCGACCGCGAGCCCATCGCGTCCGCGTCGCTTGCGCAGGTGCACCACGCAGTGGACCGATCGGGCCGCGAGGTCGCCGTCAAGGTGCAGTACCCGCACCTTGCGTCCCAGATGCGCGCGGACCTGGTCGTCATGAAGGCGGCGTTCCAGCTCACCGAGTATTTCTTCCCAGATATCCAAATCCAGTGGATGTTCCCCGAGTTTGAGCGGGCGCTCACAGCTGAGGTTCGTCCATTGGTCGCACTTCTCGATAGATGGGGGTAGCTAACATCACTTGGACTCCAAACAGCTCGATTTTGGCATTGAGAAGAGCAACAGCAGACGCATTGCTGAGTGTATGAAGGACAACCCGACCGTCCATGTTCCAGTTGTGTACGACGAGCTGAGTTCGAGACGGATGCTCACGATGGAATTCATTCATGCCCCCAAAATCTCCCAAGTCGACGCCATCAGAAACCTTGGGCTGGCGCCGGAGCGCGTCGCCCACGTTCTCTGCGAGGTGTTCAGCGAAATGATTTTCTGTCACGGATTTGTTCACTGCGACCCCCACGCAGGCAACATATTCGTACGACCTAATCCTGACCAGACCGCTGCAGTCAAGGAACAGCTAGTGCTGCTCGACCACGGGTTGTATCGAGAGCTAGATGAAGAATTCCGGAAAAATCATTGCGATCTGTGGCGCGCCATGCTCATGCGCGATAACAAACTGCTGCAAGAGTGTGGTGATAAGTTGAAGATCGGTGATCTCGTGCAGTTCTTGCCGTTGATCTTTACATACCGGCCGATTGACCACAAGCGGCGCCTCGAGGACTCTATGACCAAAGAAGAGAAGGAGAAGCTTCGTGAACACTTGCAGAACGTCCGCGCGGCAGATGTATGTTTGTGACAGGCATCATAACGAATACTTCTGGGATTGCTAATGGTAACATGCTCTCTGCAGGTATGGGATTTCATGGAGCAGCTTCCAAGAGATATGTTATTCGTGTTCCGGACCAACAACATGATTCGAGCACTAAACAAGGATCTTGGAGGATCCACTCGGTATGTTTGATTGACTTTACTCTCTATGACTTTTGTGACTGACCAAAAGGATACATCGTCGTCGCGAGCAGTGACCGGTTCTCGATCATGGGAAAGTATGCAGCGCAGGGACACACAACGTTCTACTCCGGAGTAACGGGAGACGATCAGCTGAGCACATGGAACCGCGTCAAGTACTGGTGGGACCACTCGAACCTCGTCCTCCGCCTTCGCTTCATCGACTACGCCATGGTTTTTTTCCAGTATTGGCGTGGGGGCTTGAGCGAAGACCCCATGAAGCTTAAGCACGCTGGCTGATCTACCTCAGCTGATAAGCACCAGTAACAGAAAACAAATGTGCTACCGAATGAGCTTGTTGAGCGCAGCAGAAAGTCGAGGGGATTTCTTGTGCGATTTTAGCGACCGAGGCGTCATTGGCATGGTCGGGGTCATTTCTGGTGGACGAGATTCTTCTGCTGCCATTGTAACTTTAATCGACAATCGGTGAACTGATGTCCCCGACCCAATGGTCGGGAGCATGCCTGGAATCATAATTGTAGGCTTCCGAATTCCGCCTTTCCCCGAATGAGCAATGGCTGCCGATGCTGCGGACAGTTTTCGAGGGGGCTCTTCATCGTCCTGATGAGCAAAAAGACCAGCAGCACCAATGGTTCTACTTGCCGCCTGAAAGGCTGCTGCGGTTCGCCCTGCTGGTTTGCGGGACCGAATAATGTACGGGCGGGTTGACGATTCAAAGAACGCGTAGATTTGCTCGCGTAGCATCGGAAAATTTATGGGAAGCGTAGCAAAGTATACAGCTCCAGCAGATAAACATTCCGCAGCGACGATCTGAGTCAAAGTGGAAGCATCAACTTCGCCTGGTATACCGCCGAGAAGGATGACGCACTTGCCAACCAGACTTTGCATTGCATAGAGTTTTACAAGAGCGGTATCAAGATCAGAGCCGACATCAAAACAGACCTGCATAATCATGCAGTAATGTTAGAATGAGCACGCACGATCGACAACATAATCAGGAGCGTGGACTTACCAGATCGCATTCCTTGGCTTCGTTAGATTCAAGTAGTCGGAACAGAGCGGCCTCATCACTACACGTTGTAACATCCCCAAGACCAAGAAGCTGGATATAGCGGCCAGCAACAGCAACACTGGTGCCACTTGCAATACCGCCCACAATAATATGCGGCACCTTTGGGGGCAAATCGAGTGGACTGCAAGAAATTTAAGTTAGCGAATCAAGCTGCAACAGATCTCAATCGCATCCATACTCACCACACAAGTTCGGACTTTTGCTCAAGTTCGACTGGCTCTGGAACATCATCCTCAAAGCCGAATTCAACACCTTGAGGGCCACGATTTTGATCCTCGCTATTCATATGGTGACCACTCGTATCTCCAAGGCCGCTATCTGCGTCTAGCGGTCCCGATCGAGATGACATTGTGATACCTTCCGCTCGACGACGCTCTCGCTCAGCATCACTACCTGACTCGGATGAATTTACTTCCACACAGTTTGATGTCGTTGAAGATCGGCGTCTCTGCTTATTTCGCTTACTGCTTTCGTTTTTCGCGTCGCTATAGTCAGGGCTAGTCGCTTTAATGTCTCCTTTTCGAGTTGTTTTTCTTCGAACAGATTTGAAGTTTTGGATCTGTTTCTCTTCGTCACGAGTATCTGTTTCCTCGTCTAGAGCAATAGTATCGTTTTCGAGATCACTTGATTCCACTTTGCCATTTTGAGCCTTTTGATTCAAAGTGGTCGCCTCGTTGTTTTCGTCGCTCTCTTCGGAATGTGAATGATCGGGAGTTTCATCTGCATCGCCTCCAGTTTTCTTCTCCTTCTTCGTTTTATGCATACCACGCTTTGCCTTGCTGCGTTTACGTGTGTTTTCATCCTCGGCCGACTCAATGTCTTGAGTATCATCAGCATTATGACCTCCTTCGTGATGTTTGGATTTTGATTTCTCCATCTTTCGCGCCACGGCAGGAGTCACGGACGAATTTTCTGAGGCCGCCGGCGTCGCTGGCTGCATATCACCTCCTAATTGCTGCCGAAAAGACTTTCCTAGCTGACTTGGCTTGCGTTGAATAGGGGACGACGATTTGCGACGGTTTCCCCGATTAACCTGGGCACTTTCATACTCGTCGACCTCATCTTTTGCAACCAATGAAACAAATTCATCATCTTCAGATAGTGTGCCAATAAGTGCGACATCATCGACAGGCTTAAGCTCGTGGTAGTCCATTTTGACGTATGCACCAACAGTGCCAGTCGTGAGAGTATGCTGGACCCACTGCTGAGCATCCGCAACGATTGTTTCACCTGTTCCTGTCACGACTGCGTCGTAGAAGTGGTCGTACGCATCCTCAGCATCCGCATCGTCGTCTACAGTAATGCCATGGCTAACGAGTTCAGCCTTTATCTGCTGAAGCATGGCGTGAGCAAGTGCTTTGAGGTCGTCCCCGTCGCGAACCACAAACATCTCGTACAGTGTATCGTACTGCTTTCTAGCTGCTTCTTCGTCTTTATCTCTTGATCCTTCAACACCAAATTTTGCCAACTCTTCCCGAATGGCAGATATTTCTGTTTGCCGCTCAAGTGAGATCCTTTTCTCAATCAAGAAGCTCGTCTTGAGAGCCGTAACAAGGTCTGGGTCAGCTTGACTGATGTCATGGATGGAGTTCAGGCGCTTTCGACCTCCAGAAACGGGTACGATCTGGTCAACTGCAGCATTTGCTGGCGATGCAAGACCCCATGCGGGCCCTGATAACACGCTTCCTGACGGTTGGAGTCCAGTTATGGTTTCAAATGTTGTTGTTTGTCCTAGATTGATGTCGGCTGGTCCACGACCTCGAGCTCCACAAACGTTCTCTTGTTTTTGAACAGCATAGTTGCTCATGGTGTTATCAGCTAAGCTTTGAATTCCACCAGCAGCATTGGCTAGCATAGATGGCCGTCGACGCAAAACGTGGTTGCCTTCTAGATCATAGTCAGCATGCCCAAACGTTTGGGCAAGCTTGCGAAACATTGCTAGGAGCTCTTGGAGCTCACTGCCAATCTTGTAATTCGGTGTAACGCTGGTTCGACGCAAATAATCAACGCGCTCTTGCTCCACCATGGCTGGGTCAGCGGAAGCTAGCTCACCAATCGTTCGAACGCCGCGCGGGGCTACTATCCGCGCGACCGACGCGAACCGCGAGATGGTACTGAGCGGGATGGCTTTCACAACCACAGCTTCGTCGAAATTGTCCGACATCGCGAGCTTGAGCGTATTGTCGTCAAGAAACACGACCACTCGCACGGTTACTCGATGCAGTAGGAGCTCAACAAAGCGCACGTATGTCACTTCTTCGACGTCACAGGTCCACATATCCACGAGCTCGAATATGGCCGAGAAGAATTGATCAAACGTCAGCGCTTGGCCGTGACGGCTATCAACGTCCCAGTCGCAGTGGATCTGTTTCCGCGCCAGCTCGAGCGTGAAGTCGTCCCGTAGCACTTTGAAGATGAGCAGCATGAGCGCCACGTAGTCTTGCTCGTTCATTTCCTCGCTGGATGCAGCTGCAGCGCCAGAGGTGAAGGCGGTTGCCTGCTTTCCTCCGCGAGCCACATCCCAAAGGAACGCAATCTTGTCGCGAAGGGCTCCTGAGAACCGCAGAGCCCGCCTCCTGGACAGCGCCTCTCCCTCGTTGAGCTCTCGGTCTCCTTGCAGGTGGAACGGCAGCCGCGAGGTGTCTGTCGAGGCGAACACGTCGCGCTGGTGGTCGAACTGCGCTCGCTCCCGCTGGTCCCTCGTCGACACGGCCTCGAGGCTCGCGAGCACCTTGAACGACGACTGCCTCGGCAGCGCGGCCGCCTGCGCATTGCGAGGGGACTGGGCCGCGCCAGCAGCGGCCACCGGCGCCGCCGAGACCTGCTGGATGTGCTGGTTGAGCCGGAGGACGAGCCCCAGGTCGTCGAAGATCTCCCTGGCCGCCATGGGCTCCCCCGCCCATGTCAACTCGCCTCGAGGTCGCCGAACGCGCGCGGGAACAATTGGGGCATCGCAGCGCGCTCTCGGAAGCGCTCGCGGCCTATTTTCGGCCGACGCGCCCTGGCGACTCGGGCGCGCGTTCGTTTCGCGAGATCCGGCCTCGTGAGTGAGGCGAGGCTGCTGCTGGCGCGCCGTCGCAGTTCCGCCCGCGTTCCGCTCGCGCGGAGGCCCAAGGCTTGAGCCACAGCGAGAAACGCCGCGCGCGTTGCGATCCGCGGGCGCTCGACGCTCGACGCTCCGCTGTCGTCAACGCCGTCACCGGCGCTGCGCCATGTCGCCGCTGCTGACCAAGCTGGGGCTGCGCCACGGAGACAAGACGCTGTCAGGTTCGCGGAGCTCTCGGCTTGAATGACAGCGATAATGGGCGACGGACTCACGCTGGGAGCGCAGAGGCCATCGCGGACCAAATGTGCCAGGAGGTGGCGGCCGAGGCGGACGCGGTGCTGGCCAGGGCGGCCCGCGCGCTGGCGACCGTCCAGCGCTACGAGGGCTGCCGCGCGCTCATCCAACAGGTCCAACGCGAGGCAATGCGGAGCTTGTACGCTGGCGGTCGGAGCTGACGCGCTCGTGCTCTCCCCAGTCAGTGCGGGACCCGACCGACCCGCAGCTGACGTCGCAGACGCTCGCGGGGCTCACGCCCAACGTGAGGCTCATCAAAGGATTCTACGAGACCTCGATGGCCGCAGGTACGCTGGCACCGTCACAATACCTGCCTGTTGAAGGCGCTGACAGTGGCGCCCGGTGCTCCAGAACCAGTCTTCTCGGCGCTCATCCAGCTCTCGAGCCGAAAATGTGAGAGCGCTCGGTGATCCTCACATGACCAGGAGGCGTCAAGCCAAGAAGCTAATCATTGTGGCGTGGGCGCAGCTACCAAGCGATCGGCAGGCTTTCTCATGGACAAGATCGCGAGCCTGCTGGACTTTGCCGTGTGCTTTGACAGCATGAAGGCGTCCAAGCCCGACATCCAGAACGACCTGAGCTACTTCCGAAGGCTAGCCACCATCAGCGCCATGACTAACCAGCTCGAGAGGTGGGCGGGATCAACGGAGCTTGTGCTTTCAGTCCCCAGGTGAGCTAACTCCTCGTAATGACACGGCACGAAAGCATATCCGACGCGCCACTGAACGCGCTGTCGTTCTTTGTGGCGGACCACAACCCGATGACCAAGACGCTCGTGCGTGGGGTCGAAGACGCTACGAGGAAGGAGCCTGTCAGCGTCTCGGTGTTAGCGCAGCTCGCCAACTCGCTCTACAGCGCCGTCTCCAACCAAAAGTGCGTCGTTCACATGCCAATCAATCGCGAAGAGAGTGCTTAACTGAGCCTTATGCCCACTCAGAGTCAAGGACGACCGTCACACTCTGCGGACTCTTCGAGCAATGACGGGCGCCATCCTTGTGTACGACCACACGAGCGCCGCCGGCGCGTTCTGCTCCAAGTCGGAGATCAAGGTGCCGTCTCCAGGCGCTGCCGCACGCTTCGTATCCTATCCGCTCCACTCACTCGCTGTGGACAGATCAAGCACTGCCTCAAGGAGCTCGTGGGGCGGCAGGTGGCGTCGCAGGGGGCCACCGCGGCGCTGCTGGACACGATCCGGTACTCGAGCGTGCACTACAACGACGCCGCCACGCCCGGCAAGCTGCGCGTGCTCATGGACGAAAAGTGACCGACAGCCGCGCTTCTCTCGCCCGCCGCCGGGCGAGCCCGCCGCCCTCCTCCGAACCCGCGAGGCCCTAAGTTATTGCTCCAGGTCGGGGCAGTTGCAGTTGTGTAGCCATGTCAACATGAACATATCCTTGGTCAGCTGATCAGAACTGAGACCCTAGTGGTCTGCCACCTCATATTTCACAGACCGAGATGCCGCGCGTGGTGGTGGACACGGACGCGGGCGTGGACGACGCCGTGGCGCTCATGCTGGCGCTGCACGCGTTCCCCGCGCAGGTGGCGGCCGTCACGACCGTCTTCGGCAACGTCGACCTGCGCCAGGCGGGCCACAACGTCGCCCAGTGCGTCCCTCACCCGTCTTCCTTGGCGTGCAATAGCTCAAGCCTGATGCTGACCCACTGCTCGCCACGCCCAGCATCCTGCAGGCGCTCGGCCGCTCGGACGTGCCCGTGCACCGTGGGGCCGCGCGGCCGATCGTGGCCAGCGTCACGGACGAGCGCTGGGGCGGCCACGGGCCCGACGGGCTCGGCGGCGCCGCGGGGCTCGCCCAGGTCGAGGCAGAGGTCGAGGCCGAGGCCCAGCGGCTCGCCAGGCGCAACGACGCCGTGCACGCGCTCGTGGAGCTCGGCCACGCGCACCGCGGGGAGCTCGTGGTCGTGGCCATCGGCCCGCTGACCAACGTGGCGCTCGCCATGCTGCTGGACCCGGCGTTCGCCGACAACCTGCAGCAGCTCGTCGTCATGGGCGGGCTCTCGCGCGGAGAGGGCAACACGACCGCCCACGCCGAATTCAACGTCGCGTGCGACCCCGAGGCCACCGCCATCGTCTACCAGCACTGCTCGGCCGACAAGCTCGTCGTCGTGCCCTTCGAGACGTGCACCGACAACACGCTCTCGTGGGAGACCTTCGACGCCGTCTTCCACGACGCCGCCAAGCCCACGGCCGCCTATGTCCGCAAGGTCTGGGGGTTCACCCGCGAATTCTCGCCCCGCGGGTTCGTCCCCTGCGACGCGTACGCCGTCGCGGTGCTTCTGCACGACAAGTACGTCAAGACGGCCAAGAGGGTCAAGGGAACCATCCACTTGGCCCCCGGCGAGCGCCGCGGCGCGTGCGTGTGGGACGAGGACTGCAAGCCCAGCGAAGCCAATGTCACGCTCGTCACCGAGGTCCATCAAGATATCTTTGTCGAGCTACTCAAGAAGCTGGCGGCGTAACAAACGAATGCATGGGGTTCTCTTGAAATCCACACACGTATACTCGATTACCGGTAGTTTGTCGGACACTGATTCCTCACAATGATTCCTCCGCCGCGCAGGCATCAGCCGGAGCTTTGACCACATCTGCGGTCTCGGGTTTCCGGAAGATGGAGTGAACCCAGACGCGGAACCGCACAATGTTCTGCTGGCGGTTGACGTACTGGCGACGGATATACTCGTTCTCAACAACCTCGAGCCCTGCGTCCGTGAACAGTTTCTCGATCTCCTCGGTCGTGAAGTAGTACGCCCGCGTGTTGTCCTGGCGCACGTAAAAGTTCTCCTGGAGCTTGTGGCCCGACTTAAAGCGCAGCTGGGCCTGGTCGTAGCGTCCGTAGTCGCGGAAGAAGAGCTTACCGCCGGGCTTCATGGCCGCGACCACCTTGGCAACTGCTGCCGGCATCTTGTCCGGGTGCAGTGCCGAGAGGCAGAAGAGGATCAACGCGAAGTCCACGCCGCCATCCTCGAAGGCTGCAGCTGGCAGCTCGTCGTTGGTAATGTCACAGACGGACGCCGCCACTCGAGCCTCATCGTACAGCGGCTGCTTCTGCTCGGCGAGAACGAGTGATGGCGAGTTAGGAGCGTGCTGGAGCGTGCTGAATGCTCAGTGTTAGTCCAGGCGAGCACGAACCTTGAGCAGGTCGATGGCTGACGCGGCAAAGTCAATGCACACGATGTTGAGCCCCGGGTTGACCTCGAGGAGCGGCAGCGCAGCGTTGCCGACGCCGGACCCGACCTCGATCAGCTTCCGCGTTTCTCCTTCCTGCACGAATGCGGTGAGTACACAAGAGCACTGGACTCGATGTGAGGAAGGATCGACCAGCGCACCGGCGGGACTTGGCCGAGGTCCGAGAAGACGAGGTGCAGGTAGTGTCTGCGTGTAGACCGCATCAGTGCCGTGCGTCAAGCGAACGCATCAAGCAGAGGCGCACCGGTCTTTGTAGAAGTTGGTGGTGTTGCGCCTGTAGAAATTGTCCCAGTTCTTGGCGGCCTCCCGTTCGTACTTGTCTGCATCGGCACGAGCGCGTCGGTCGCAGCTCTCGCGCTCTCACACCACCGCATTCGCCCAGCTCTTACGCTGCCAGAACTCGGGGATGGAGGACGTGTCCTTGCTCAGCAGCGCGCGCGCCAGCTGCTCGCGCTGCTCGTTCCACTCGTCGTCGCACACGATGCGCTGCGGGTCCTCCAGCACGAGCTTCTGCACGCCCGCGCGCGCCACCAGCGCCTCGAGCTCCTTGTTGGCGTCCATCTCGCGACTGACGTCACGTCAGCGCGGCTCGCCAGTCGTTTTTCCGTGACAGAAGGCGTAGGTATCTTGAACGGCCGCGTCCTTTGTCATAGTCCGACCATTGACGCCACCATGGAGGCCGTGCGCTGCCGGGGAGCCAAGGTCTGCAGTCCGTTCGTGGACGCGGCGGGCGGCGGCGCCGTCTTCTACGTATCCGCGGGCTCGGGCGAAGTCTTTCGGTGGCAGGGCGAGGCCCACGCGGCCGTGGCCTTCACGGGCGGCGAGCCGCTGGGCGCGCAGCTGGACCAGAGCGGCCGCCTGCACGTCGCCGACGCGGGCCACGGCGCCGTGCTGCGTGTGGACGGCGCCTCGTCTCAGCCCGGCGTCCTGGTGCGCGCGTACGAGGATCGCGCGCTGCGAGGGCCCAACGGACTCGCGTTCGCGGCCGACGGCGCGCTCTTCTTCACCGACAGCGGCCCGCTGGGCGAGACGACGATCGAGCAGCCGCGCGGCAGCGTCTATTGCATCGCGTCGAGCCCCAGCGGGGGCCAGGTGCTGCGCCCACTCGCGCTCGAGTGCCTCGCGCACCCGTGGGGGATCGCCGTCTCCTCCAACCCGGACGCGGTCTTCGTGGCCGAGACCATGCGCAACCGCGTGCTCAGGCTGCGCGCGAGGCCAGGGAACGCGTACCACACGAGCGTCTTCCACCAGTTCGCGGGTGGCATGGGCCCCTCCTGCGTCGCCTGCGACATCAATGGGCTGCTCTACGTTGGGCACTACGACTTTACAGGCAAGTGCGCGCTCACTGTTGATGCTTGTGCGAGGTGTTGACACGATTTCTACTGTAATAGGCGGAAGCTCCTCACACGGTAAGATTTCGGTCCTGTCTCGAGATGGAGAGCTCATGCGCACACTAGAAATCCCGGGCACAGAGATCACCGGCATCTGCTTGAGGTGAGCATCACTGGAGATCGGCAATGTATTTTGCTATCATTGGCCGCAAGTTTTAATCGCCTAACTTCTATGGGTGCCTACGCCATTCTTGCAGTGCTGACGAGGACTTCCTGATCGTGACCGAGGCATCGACCAACTCTATTCACCGACTCCCGATCCGATGATCTTGCGAGCGCTAAGGCTGACTCTCGTTGCCCATTACTTCACCCAGGAACAGCTCGCGCAGTAGCTGCTCAGCTGCCTTGGGCTTGTACTTGAGATATTTGGACGAATTCTTCTTGGAGAAATGTACCACTGAATACCTACCACAACACTCCCTTTCGTTAGCTTCTCGTATCCAAAGCGGGGAACGTACTCGTACTTACTTCTCGAAGAAAATTGTGTACTGTGGAATGACAGCATCAACGGCTTCTTGGATCAGCTGCAAGCGGATATTCGGCTCGGTTACGACGTAGAGCCGCTGAGTCTTGTGTATTGACTCAATCTCTGTGTTGAAGCGCTGCAAAATCAATTCACAACTTGTCAGGTTTTGCACATCCTCCAAACGAAAAGGAGACGTACCGCAAACTTCTCCTTCAGAAGACGACCACTTTCAAGAGTTAAAAGTGAGCCACCCTTGACGTAATGCAGCGTCTCTTTCGGGTCGACTAGGTACTCTTTGAACGACCCATAGCTCCCTTGAGCAAACTGAGAGACGGAATTGTCCCGAAGTGCCTCAATACGTGGTTTGATCTCATTTTGCAAGTATGCGTCAAGATCAGCTTCGTCGCTTTGGGAACACCTTGGGATCGAGTTGGCAATGTAGCTAAAATTGTTAGCGAGGAACAAGCATTTCAAGTCACCCCTCCCCTTGAATTGTGAGCTCTTGGACTGCAGAGACTCGACAAGTTGCATGATCGCAGTCTCGATAAACGACGTTGGCGTCTGGTTTGAATCCTTGGCGAGCAAGACACGTAGCTGTTTCGTGTGCTCGCAGAGTTGGCGAATGAAGCTCAGAGTCTGAGTTGAGAACAAAACTATCGGTTAGGCCACAGTGCTTGGCAACTCAACATATTCCACCAGTGCCTTCCTTACATGACTAGATACAGCATGGACGTTCCCATCTTTTGTAAGAGTACGATCATTTGAGATGAGCTGACTTGTCATATCCAGCTGATAGCTGAATAACTTCTGCTTCGTTGCTTGGGCAAAATCCGCTACAGTGCTGCTGAGTAATTTGGAGAGCACCCATGGGTCATCAAGAGCCACTCCTTTTCGATCGCGAAGTAGCAATGGAGGAAGCAAGAGTGCCTCAAAGTCGTTCATGCGCTCGACGAGAATCTCGTGCAGGAGGAGCATTTTAAATAGAGCTTGGGGTCCAGAGTTTCCTTGAGGTTTCGCAGAAGCTCCCAAGTCGGTCTTCAAAGCCAGGAGAATGGGGTAGCTGGCGTGCCTAAAGGCAGCGCTTGCTAGCTCCTCTGCCGAGAAAAGACTGACGGACAACAACTTTTCAGCTCTGACGGTAGTCTCAATGTCTTTCAGCCGTTTGGCAAGCTGTGGAATGGACTCGCTGTAGTCGAAGCCAAGCGAGCTTGGCTGCGAGTCGTCGCTAAGAAACATCTTGACGACCTGGAAGCGCTGCTTACTGTACTCGGTCATGAGCTCAGTCTGGTCTGTGTTGGCACTGAGGAGACATCGCAGTAGTTGTGTTACTCGAGCCAAATCCTTGGGCGTTGGCTTGCTCCAGACCACACAGCCGTCGTCGTCTCGACTCCCTCGGGAAAGCACTCCGACAGCCCCCACAAATTCTGCTTTCAGCTTCTTTCTCGCTTGAGCAAGCAGCTCTTTCGCCTGCTCGAGAGCTTTGGATGAACCTTCGTAGAAGCGGTGGCCCTCGAGGAAAGCAACGGCCGCCAGCAGCTTTTGCAGCGCCTTGACGTACTCGTCGAGGTCGAATTTACCGCCAGCAAGCGTCGGAGCGAGCTGGGGTTCACCCTGCCGTTAGAACAAATACAAACTCGATGCGACCCTGGCCTGGCTGGACGCACCTCCTGCGCGACGACAAAGTTCTTGTTGATGTGCTGCAGCTCTTGCACGCACAGGTCGATGTTCTTCTGCGTGGCGCGCAGCTTCTCAGTCAGCGTGTAGATGGGCAGCATCTCCTTCTCGACGCCCAGCAGCCCGCCCTGGAAGGCCACGAGCGACGCGCCCACGTGCCGCATCTGCGCCTGCTCGCCCAAGTTCCACCGTCGGTTGGTCTCCCGCCCGCCTCTGGTTATCGATACGCGCGCGTATCAATTGACGCACCTGGTTGTCGCCCAGCGCCCCGCGGATGCGCGCTACGTCGTCGCGGAACGAGCCGTAGACCTCCATGGCGGCCTTGGCAGAGGAGAAAGTGCGCCAAGCTCACATGTTGAACGTGTTGAAGTCAGTCGGAAATAGACGCCACTCTAGGGGGACCTGCCGCCACTGTAGAGGGACCCAGGGAGCGCGCAAAGGCCGACACCAGCTTTGCTTCTGCGGGGGGAAAGGCCGGCTTCTTACAGTTAAGCCGCCTCGCCTCGCCTGCCCCGCCCCGCCTCGCCATGATCTCGCGGCTGCGCTTCGCGGGCGGCAACTCGTCCGGAAGCAGCGGCAGCGGCGGCAATGGAGCCGCCAGCACGGCCAGCAGCATCTTCGGGGCCACCATGAGCGCCATCAGCGGCGGCTCCATCCTGCCGGGCTCCTCCAGCCTCGAGAGCGCGGCCGCCGCGGCCGCCGCCAACGCCAGCAGCGGCAGCAGCGGCGCCGGCGCAGCAGGTACCAACACCGAGACTGAGAGCGAGAGCGACGCGGAGCGAGGGCTGCCGCCGGGGTGGCGGCTGATCAGCAGCAGGCACTCGGGCAAGGACTACTTCCTGCACCTCGCGTCTGGCCACACGCAGTGGCACAGGCCCACGGACGCGGACCCCAAGCGTAGGCCCCGCCTCGCCCGCCTGCTCGTCGCCGCCGCCCCATAGCGCCGTCGCGATGGTCGGACCGCTGCCTCGCGCTCGCGGCTCTAACCGAGGGTGCGCGGCGCCAGGGGCTCGCAACACTAACGCTGTTGTTTGACTGGCAGGATCCGAGACACCGTCCGGCGCCAAGGGCACCGGTGTCTTCTTCGGCGTCTCGCGCATGGTCGGGCTCATCAACCAGGCCAACACGCGCCTGCAGACGACCCTGAACAGCACGGCCACGGGCGGGTCGACCAAGTCGATGCAGACCCGCAACTCGCAGGACGTCGACCGAGACGGGCAAGCTGTCAGCGAGATCTTCGAGAACGAACGCCTCGAGGGGAAGCTCCAGCCTGGAGACCCCAAGAAGTACAGCGACAAGGATGCTGCATCAGGGGCGGGCCACGACACCTTCCCTGACGTTGACCTTCCGTCCGGGTATGAGTGGTCTACGGAGTGGGAAATCGACCAAAACTACACGTCTGTTGATCGCGACGGTAAGGAGAGTTATTTGTTTTCAAGCTGGAAATCGTAGGCTTACCCATCTAACCCTCATTTCCCCCAATGCCAGGCTGGACGTATGCAGCTGATTTCGTCGAGATTGTTCGCCTTCTCAATGACGACCTTAGCCATGCATCTCGACATCCAAGCGACGCAGTTCGTCGTCGTCGATGGATTCGTTACAGACAACCAATTGAAGACGCCTCGGTTCCGCCAGCATCACCTACCGAGTCTGCCGATGCTGGATTGGGCTCGTCATCAGCCTCCAATACGTGGGCATCCGAGTCCGGGCCGGTTGGAGAGTCAAGTCCATACCCCCTTGATGAAAACGACGACCCGTTTTACCGCACAGCCCAAAAGACCCAGTCGGGGTTCCGAGTTAATGTCAATTTTGCTCATCGCGGCAAAAAGGATAACACCAAGGATTACCAGAGCATCAACCTATCCGACGTGATGTGGCTCGTGAATGCGCACGATGTGACCAACGCACCGACGGACGAGCTCATGCGCGAGAAGACGGCGAATCTGGAAGAGCAGATCAAAGAAGCGACAGTCAGGTCCAAGTCGCTGGAAAAGGAGCTGCGATCTCAGCACGACAAGCAGTCGAAGGAACTTGTGAGCCAGAAGAAAAAGTATGAAGCTTTGATGGCGCAGTACAAAAAGATCAAGCAAGAAAATGAGACGTTGCAAGAAAGTGTTGCAAGCCACCGCGGGACTGTAGATGCGCTGCGGAAAGAAGCGGTAGGTTACTTCATGCTGGCATTTGCTTTCATAATATTTTCTCACCTCGATTGCGCTGCGCTTCGACACCACAGACTGAGAAGGACATGGTCGCGGTACGTTGCACATTCTGGCCACAAGGTCAATGTATGAGTATTTGCTAACCGTTCTTTTTCAATTGTAATAGAATGAGGAGCAACGTGCACTCAATGCTGAAATGCTGGCGGCGAACCAGGCGTTGGAAGAAAAGGCAAAGGCGTTGGCGACTGCGCGACTTCGTTACAAACGTGACAACAAGCAGCTTGCCGCCGCCGTTGATGACGCGAAGAAGCGTTTGGAGCAATACAAGGCAAAGGCCAACGTCGATGCGCAAGACCCAGTCGCGAAGGAGCTGAAGGCTGAGATGGAGAAGGTGCGGCAACTACACTCGAAGCTCGAAGCCGTGCGACAGCACCGCCTGGCCGTCGAAGAAGAGAGCAAGACGCTATTTAACCAGGTGGTCGAGAAGAAGGCGGACCTCAAGTTCAAGTCGAAGAAGAAGGTACGCCGAAAAGATGGCATGCGTGTCGATTGCGATCTTGATTTGACCTCCTCTCTTATTTTGCTTGTAGATGGAGACGGCAATGCACGAGGTTGACGAAAAGATCAAGAAGCTCAAGGAGGAGCAGGCGGCGCTTTCTAAGAGCTTGGCGCAGAAGCCGCAGGGCGACGAGCTGCGCAAGATCAATGCGCGGAGGAACGACATTCGCACAGAGCTGGGTGCACTGAAGGAGCGGCGGACGATGCTGCAGGCTGAAAAGCGCAAGCAAGACGGCGTTGAGCTGTAGGTGGTCGTCAGGCATGGTCACCCTACGGTATTTTGAGTGTTGGCAGCTCCCAATGAATGTGATAAATCAAAGACGAGTGTGATTTGTGATTCGTTTGTGTGCTTGCTGGCAGCTACACGGTGCGCAGAGCGCGACAGCTCGGTGCTGGCTGCTGCCAATACATATTCAAAATTGAGAGCCTGTCCGATGACCGACTCAAGTGGTGTTATCGCGATGAACCTATCACCGCACGACCCGGGAGATTTGGAGCGATTCGCAAAGCACCTCGAGCGACTTGTCCACCATATGGTCCAGCACGAGAGTCACGTTTGATCCGAAGCAACTGATGTTGAGCACCTGAGTGTCTGTGCTGCAGCCAGACATGGCAGCGACAACACCGGTCTCGTCGAAGCCGTACGTGCGACCACACAGCTTGATGGCGCGCCATCGGTCGGGGGACACGATCATAGATTCCTCCGAGAAAGCCGAGAGGCAGCGCTCGTGCATGATGAGGCTCACCTCCTCCGCCGTCTCGCAGTAGCACCAGAACGAAAACCCAGCGCCCAGCTCGCACTCGGCATCCACCGAATCCGACATGAGTACAAGCTGCGTCAAGCCGTAAGCATTCTCGCGCAGTGCCTCCTTCTGTAGTCGCACCAGCACGAGTGACTCTGGATACACTGTTGTGTCAAGCAAAGCGTAACGTTAGCATTTCGCGATTCGGATTATGTATTGGTTCATCAGAGCATGACGCACCGACGAGGTATTGCCCAGAATCTACAATCCCCGCGACCGATAGTGCTGTTTCGCCAGAATCGCTTTCACAGGATGACAGCTTTGCCTCGGCTTCATCTGTCGATGTTGGGGACACTGGGTCGCGCGCGCTCTCAGCATCTTTAGCCTACAGTCAGCATGCTCCATGAGCTCCGATTTGTTGCAAAGTTTAGTCAAGGAAGTCTATACCGACCTCTTTTAGACCGTGAAGGCCGCGCGAGAGCTTGGACTTGAGGCACGATATGGCGGGCTCCAGATCTTGCTCCTGCACGTAGATGACGTCCGTGTCGTATGTGCTCATGTTGAGGATACTGATCTGGTCCTCTGCAAGCAGCTTGGACAAAAAGCTGACGACGCCAGGGAACTCGGCGACCATGGGTCCCAGGTGAATCTGGACCATCACGGCAGCAGCAATGATCAGCAATGCACTGCTGTGTGGCCATCACGAGGAGTACCACTCTCGACCACACCACTCACCTGGATGGCGCGCCACTGCTGCGGCGCGATGGTGATCATCTTGTCCGCGCCCTGGCGAAGAGAGATAGATAGCAACCATGAGCGGAGGATGAACGATCGCCACGAGAAGTTTCTCCAGAGCAGGACCGCACCGCGCGCCTGAACATGTCGACGCCGCTGGGGTCCATGAAGAGTGTGGCGCCGTCGCGGTCCCACGCGACCGAGAAGATCTCGGTCTGCACCGAGCGGCACACGTGGCTCTCGCCCACGACGCAGCCGCTTTCGTTCTCGTCGAACCCGCAGCCGCCGTAGAGCAGCAGGCTGCATCAGCGGCGGTTAGTCAGCGGGCTTCCACCAACATGGTCGTCATTAGCATTAGCAGGACGCACTTGAGCAGCGGCCAGCTGCTTTGGCGCACGAACTCGGCCGGCAGGAAGACAACGCTCACTTGCCCTGCGTCAGTCGGCCAGTCGGTCGGTCGATCGTATAAGTCAGTTATTTGATTGTTTGGCTCGGTCAAGCGCGCAGGCGACGCACCGCGCAGCAGCGTCGCGTGGAAGTTGGAGGTCGTGACGATGTCCATGGCTGCGGCTGGCTGTGGGTGTGGCCGCAATGAACAGCAGCAGCAGCAGCAGCGGCAGCAGCAACAGCAGCAGGTAGCGTTGGCTCGACGGCTAAATCGCGAATGACACCTCGGTGATTGCCTCGCAGGTGTTTCGACGGCAAGAATGTGCGCGGAATATGGGAGCCTCCCATTGGCCTAAAATCGTTCTATTTTCCGACCAATTTCGGCCACTGCGGGGGCTCCCCCAAAGTGGTGGGGGAATTTCGAGCGGCGCCGAGGCAAAACCTCCCCGACGCTGTGTGGGGGCAGTTGACGCGCGCCTGTCTCGCTCGGTCTGCCGGCGGCGGACGGAGGTCGCGGGCGGCGGCCAAGGCGGCGCATAGCGAGGCCGAGAGCGGGGCGCGCGACCCCCCTCCCCATGCACGATGGCCAAGAAGCGCATCGTGTCGTCCAAGAAGAACGCGCCGAGCCACGCGCTGTCGAGCAAGGAGGCGGCGCTGCAGGGCCGCGTGGCGGCCGACGGCGATGACGGCGGCAACGACGACGCGCGCTCGCCCGCGTCCTCCTCGGTGCTGTCCTCGGATGACGACGGCGACGTGGACTTAGACGAGGAGGACGAAGAGGCCGCGGCCTTGCGGGCCGTCGAGGTGCTGCCCGCGAGCGTCGGCCGCGGCAAGCAGCTGCGGTTCCCGGCCATCGTCTCGCGCGGCAAGGAGGCGCGGCCGCCCGCCGACAGCGACGACGAGGACGGAGACGCGCGCTCCGACTCGGACGAGAGCCTGCTCTCCATCGACAGCGACGCCGAGGAGGACGCGGCCGAGGCCCCGAGCCAGGCCAGCTGCTCGCAGGACGCGGCCGAGGAGCCCAGGCGGCAGCCGCAGCCGCAGCCGCAGTCGGTGGCCTACCCGATCAAGGCTGCGCGCGCGCGCAAGCGCCACCGACCCGAGTCGGGCTACTACAAGCAAATGTCGACGTTCGTGCGCGACTGCCTGCTGAGCGTGCGCGACGGCGCAGAGGCTGCGGACGTCTTCCGAGAAGAGGCCCACCACGCAGAGTTCCGGAGGCGCCTGGCCGATGGCACGGTTGAGCGCGTCACGTGGAAAGAGCCGCCCCCAAACGACCCCGTCGAGTCCACGCCGCCCGCCTCGGGCGGAGACAGCGCAGCCAAGAAAAATAGCAAAAAAAGCGCGCGGCCATCATCCAGCCAGTCGAGTATCGCGGCCAGCACATCAAAGCCATCGACGTCCTCGCCACCCAAGAGAGATTCCAGCAGCAGGTCGAGCGACTCGAGAGACTCGAAGAAAGCTCGGCCTAGCAGCAGTAGTGACAAGAAGCGTTCAAGCAGTAGTGATAAACCGAGGTCAAGCTCGTCCAGGTCGAGCCAACACTCGTCGTCGAACGGGACAGCCGGAGCCGCGCCAAAGACCAGCAACTCATCGACGCAGACAGATCCACAGCCCGACCCGGTGTCGAAGCTTTCTCAACTGTGTAGCAAATGCAAAGAGCCGCTCAAGAGCGAGAAACCACAAGCAGACACAAAGGTCAAGAAAGAGTCCTCTTCTCCCAAGAAGATGAAATCAGAGAAGCAGCAGTCTCCAGCAGCAACCGAAAGCACGCCTGTAACACCAGCGCCACCGACACCCGTGATAGAAGGGTCATTCACAATCCCCACTAGCGGGGTAAAAGATGTGATGCGACTACGAAACGAAGCAAACGCCCTGAATGAAGAAGCTCGGCGGTTAAAGCACGAGGGTAATCGGCGCGGCACGTCGGTGGCTGGTACACGAGGCCAGGTCGCGGCGGCAACCTACTATTTGCGGTCGGGCGCCAAGTTTTTTGAAAATGCGCTCAAGCTGCAAGATGTCAAGGCCGCGTACAAGGAAGTGGGCGACAATCAGCATGCGCGGTCATTTGGAGACTACAGTATCACGACTCTGACACAGACAAGCTCGCTTATTGAAAGCACTGTGCGGACGTTTCAGAGCGCGGGGAACACGCGGTTGATGGCACTTGCTTACAAGATGGCTTCGATTGTACATCTTGCCATTTACCGCCTGCAGCACTTGAAGTTATTCTCGCTGTACTCGGAGACTTTCACGCCCGGCAGGTCACCCGAAATTCGCTCGAACGGCACGACTCCGCCCATCAGCGGTGGGCCTGAGGGCGGAAGCAAGGACGCCGCAGTGCGCACGCACTTGCTCAAGGAGATGGAACACACTCTGCGTGGGTTCGAAATGTGGCGGCGCTATGAGTCCTGCAAAGTGCAAGTGCTGCCGCGAGTGACAAGTCCATCGTGCGCAAACCTGGATGCATTATTCGAGGACCTGGAGGCAGAGCTCAGTAGTAGTGGCGGCAACTCTGGTGGTGGCAGCGGATAGCCTTGGAGACAACGACCGCCAAAACGAGAGTTGAACAAAAAGGAGGACAAATGTAGTAACCCGGCGCGGAGGACGTCGGCTAATAAAACATGACGGCGTTTGTTTTTCTTGACTAGTGTGATGGCTGCGCTCACGCGGCCTTGGTAAACTCGCTCTTTGACACGACGACATTGTCGTCCTTGAGCTCGTAAAGGAAGGCGACAACCTTGGCGCCTTGCACGGCCATCAGCATGAAGCTGGGCGTCACGACGGGCGTGGCGCTGCTGAAAGCGCCCGTGATGGACCCGGGATTCACGAACCACTTGCCGTTCTCCGTGCGTAGGTGCGATCTGGCATCGTCAAGGTGTCAGTCAGACTTCTGACTGCGCGTGTGAACAGCATTCGGGTGGTAATTAGTCGTACTCGTGCGTGTGGCCCGTAACGAGAATGTCGACGTTCATCTGCGTAAAGCAGCGACTACGTCAGCTTGCAGTGGACGGACCACCACGAGTCTTGCCACCAGCAGACAGATACCTTGCGCTGCAGCGCAGCTAGCGCGAACTGGTCGCCCCAAGGCACGACCTGGTGGCCGTGGCACAGCCCGATGCGGAACTGGCCGATCGTCACCACCTTGCGCTCGGGGAACGCCGCGGCCTCCTGCATTTCATCTCGCGCCGTCAGCCTCGCCATCGCACTCGTGCACTGGTAGCAACGTAAGGCCGCACGTGGTCGGCGTCGCCCGCCACGACGTGGACGTTCGGCGCGAGCGCGCGCAGCTCCTCGTACTGCTCCTTGGCCGCCATGTTGCCTGTGCAGAGCACGTGCTGGATCTTGCCGGGCGCCTGTGGCCATCCGCGGGTGAGCCTGGCACCCTCTCGCCAGTCGCCACCCACCCGTCCACCGTCATCAACAGCACCAGCATCTTCTGGAACTTGTCGGGGATCTGCGCCGCGCGGTGCGGGACGTGGCTGTCTCCGACCACGAGCACGAGCTGCGAGGAAAAAAAAACGCGGGCGGAAACCGTGGACAGCGAGGCGTTCACAGCGCGGAAAGCGGCGGGAAAGGCGCCAGCCGAACGGGAAACAAGCGAGCAGCACAGTCAGCAGCTGCCGAAGGCCCGCGAGCGGCCGCAGGCAGCGCCGCGGGCGGCGAGCGCCACGCACCTCCCCGAAGCCCGACGCCATGGCGCAGCTCTTGGATCTTCCGATTGTTCCCCGCTTAGGTTTGGAACGTCGGAACGAAACCTGAGCGGGAGCGTGACGTACCGTTCTTTGATTGGCCCTAAACATTGTGAGTCGGTTTCAACACTTGCTTTCCGTATGCAGCTGTGAATCTAGATGCCGACTTTCGCCCAATCACGGCCCGCGGTTTCAGCCAGCGCTACGTACGCACGCACCCAGCGGTAGAGGCCGGAGCTGCTCGTCCTGCTCGCCCGCGCGCGCGCTCTCGCCGTCCGCGCACTCGTCCGCTCGCCCCGCGCCTCCCGCGCGCGTCTCCAGCCTCCGCTCGGCCTCTCTGCGCTCCCAGCGGCGCCACTCCGGCCTCGAACGGCCCAGAACTGGCCCAGAACTGGCCCAGAAACCGCCTGAACCGGTCGAGAGAGCGAGAGCCATGAACCTCAAGCACCTGAGCTTCGCCATGCTCGTGCTGCAGAACACGGCGCTGTCGATCGTGTCCAAGTACTCGCGCCACGCCGCGGGCCCCAAGTACAGACCCAGCACGGCTGTGATGCTGGTCGAGACGCTCAAGTTCGCCATCTGCTTTGCCATGGTGCTGCAGGCCAAGCGCGGAGACGCCGCCGCCGCGCTGCGCACGCTGCGCTTCGAGGTCTTCGCAGACAAGCCCGGGCTCGTCAAGATGACCGTGCTCGCCTTCCTCTACGCGCTGCAGAATATCTTCGCGCTATTCGCCTACGACTACGTGGACGTGGCCACGTACCAGATCGTCTACCAGCTCAAGATCATCACCACCGCCATGTTCATGATTGTGCTGCTCAACCGACGATTCAGCATCGTGCAGTGGGGCGCCATGCTCGCGCTCATGGTCGGCGTCGCCGTATGCTCCTACTCGAGGCTACCTGAGTCGGACGACCACGAGACGCACGGCCTCGACAGCACGCGCATCATCGGCGTCGGCGTCGTCTTCGGCCTCGCCGTCAACTCGGGGCTTGCGGCCGCCTACTTCGAGCGCGTCATGAAGTCCCACAAATCGAACGCCACCATGCAGACCATCGACCCGCTGTGGACGCGCAACCTGCAGCTCTCGGCCATCTCAGTTGCGGTCACGAGCGTTGACCTGGTGCGCAATGCCGGTGAAGTGTACACTAACGGCTTCTTCCACGGCTTTCACTCGATGGTGTTCGCCGTCATCTTCCTCCAGGCCGTCGGCGGGCTCACGATCGCCGCTGTCGTGCGCTACTCGGACAACATTGTCAAGAATTTTGGCACGTCATTCTCGCTCATTTTTTCGTGCATCATCTCCAACTACATGTTCGACCAGTCGGCAACGTGGTCCTTCTACTTTGGAGTACTGCTTGTCGTCGGTGCCGTCTTCGTCTACGGTGACAGTCGCTTTGCGCTGAAAACTGCGCCTGCACTGAGCAGGAAGTCCAACCACAAGCAGTCTGTCGACCTGCAACCCGGTCGGGCGCATGAAATCACGATTGAGACCAAAGGAGCGCTGCCGACATTAGCTGGGCGGCAGTTTACGGCCCGATCGATCGCCGGCATTACCGCTTAAACCAGTTCGAGCTGAAGTCTGCGATTAAATACCTAGATGCCAATGATTCACACAGTACTGTTGTTGTTTTGTTGTTTTGCCTGGAATAGCTACCTGATTATCTAGACTGTGCTTTGTGTCATGACTCCTTCATTGCTAGGTCATCAGCTTTTGTCACTTTGCTCGCTTCCACCGGATTAGGTGCTGTGTCGCCAACCTGACAGATGCAGTACTCAAATGAATGGAAACGATCGAGTTCTTCGTCTTGTTCAGGTTTCGACGGGGCTTCCTTACATGGAGCGTCAGTCTCGTCTCGCTCGTCGATGATTTGAGCCACCGAGGACGATTCTAACATCACCTCAATCTCCTGTTCAGCGCTAACCAGCCCCGAGTCGGAATCGATGTCTTTCCTGTTTTCATCCAGAACCATCTCGACAAGATTTGCGTTTTCTTGTTGATCTTGTTCAATTTCTGGCGGATTATCGTCGAGATCCATGAATTCTAGCTGAATCATACCAAGCTCAATCGGTACAGCACATTCGGCGCATTCAGTAGTGCTGATCCCTCGTAGAGTTACCTCTGTCTCTGCTCGACATTGTACAACTACAGAACTCATTATTGCACTTTCTTGATTAGATCGTGCTTTATCTGGTGCTTCCAGATCGGCAGGTAAAGGCGCATCTTTTTGAGCTATGTCATCTGGATGTTGTAAACTTGTTCTCGTCTCGTTGTTTGAGATTGGCGCGAGTGGTACAGCAATTGGCGCTAGCTGGACCCCTTGCACTGCATGTTCCTTAATGTTCACCACCACGGATGCTACACAATTAAGGTTAGAGCTATCCGTAGGCTTAGTCACGGCAATCTGTTCTCTCTTTGCTCGCTCAATGGGATCTCGTTGTGGTGGCGCTACAACAACAGTTTGCGATGACAGAGAGCGCTGAATATTGACAGAGTCGACCACTCCAGTCTCGCGCTCCTTCACAAAACGCTCCATATACTCGACTGTGAGTACTTCGAGTTTAGCCAGGCATTTGCCAACGTAAAACTCGATCGCTTGGCAAATAGCTGGCGCGTCTGCTGTCTGCATGAGGAACGCATCGTAGCGCGTGCTTACGTCTAGATTCACGTTCTTTGATGGAGCGGAAATGGGCAGGGTGGGTGCTGAGAGAGTTGCTGGCAGTAGAGGACGTTGATCTGGCACCGTTGAAGACTTATCAACCGATGGGGAGAGACAGGTTAAGAGACAGCATTGCTCCCCTTGGTGCGCTGCAACGGACCATTTTTGGATATCGGTAAAGTACCATGAGCCCAGAATTTGATTAGTGGCTTCATCTGTAGCAGCGCCACCGCTGGTTCCGCTAGTTAGCAAGGATACCCCATATGCAGAGATCTCCAAGATAGCATC
>JAASGX010000209.1:0-34412 GCA_023334415.1 Phytopythium chamaehyphon | reverse complement strand
GAAATGGCGCACCACCCGACGTACACGATGGCGGGGCTGCTGGCCGCGGGCGGCACGTTCGGGTACCTCAAGTCCAAGAGCCTGCCGTCGCTAGCCGCGGGGCTCACGCTCGGCGCGGGCTTCGGCGTGGCCGGCTACCTGCTGCAGAGCGGGCAGATGACCAACGGCCACGGCGTCGCGCTGCTCGCGTCCACCATCACCATGTCGGCCATGGGCGTGCGCGCCGTGCGCTCGCGCAAGCCGCTGCCCATCGCCGTCTCATCGCTCGGCGCGCTCTCGGCCGCCTACCACGCGCAGCGCTTCTCCGAGTGGATCGGCCAGGAGTAGGGCCCCATCGCGGCCGCCGTGCAGCACTGTAACGCGAATCCACGTAGCGTTTCTTTGAGCGATCCAACCAGTCAACGTCGATTTAGCTTCGGGTATTTTTGAGGTGGCGGCACCAGCCATGCGCTTGGACCTCGATGACAGCGACGTTGCGCGGGTCGTCCGCGTGCAGCAGCGCGTGCGCTACCGCCGCGCTCGCCGCCACGCCGCAGAGCTTGCGAGCGGGGTATATCGCAAATGCTTCGACAGCGTCAGCGGCTTTGCCTTCTACTGTAACCTCCGAACGGGCGGTACATCTTGGCTCAAGCCGACGCTGCTGGGCTCGAATGACGCAGAGTGGGTCGAGCCCGATAAACCCGAGAGGACAAACGAAGACCTTGAGCGTCCTGGTGAACTGGTCAAGACGACCGACGATGCGCTGGCAAAACTCAACTCGAAAGAGTGGAATGCGCGCTTTCAAGAGAGCATCGCGTTTCAAAGCAAGTGTCGAGCCGAGAAGCTCGCGCTGCACAAGCGCAATCGGCGTAAAATTGCCCGTGCCATGCAAGATTGGGACCAGAAAAAGCTCGTAGAAAAGAAACAAGCCCGTGAGCAGCGTCTGGCGCAATTGGCCGACGATAATTTGCACCGGAAACTGAGCCTCCACGATGGCCAAGCAGTGCGTTGGTCGTTTAGGAATAGAAGGGAAGAGACAGCTAACGCGCGGCGTTTGTGCAGCGCGAAAACACCGAGTCCATTCGCGAAGCTGCGTTGAGAGGTCACGTTGATCGTATCCAGGAGCTCCTCGCAATGGGATTCAGTCCTGATGCTGAAAGCGTAAGCAATCTTGTACAAAAGAAATCCATGAGGTTTCATCGAGTGCTTACAACATATTGCGGTGGATTTTGCTCTTCAGGCAATGGGCTTGACGCCACTAATCGCCGGCTGCCAAAGCGGCCATGTCAATGTTGTCAAGCTCCTGTTAGCCAATGGGGCCGACGTCAACCATCTTCACGTCAAAACAGGGAGAACTGCCTTGATGGAGGCATGCAGTCGATCCAGCCAACGTGTCATCAAAGAGCTTCTGCGTTACGGTATGTGTGCAACTTGGAAACGTCCGATCCAAGCCCTCAACTAATAAAATAGTGCTCACACAGGGGCTCGAATGCATTTACGAGACGCAAACGGCGAAACCATATTCGATGATATGAAAGACCCTGCTACTCGGAAAATGATAGCACGAGCATGCGGCGTATGGGCCGTCGAAAACGCTGATCTTTTCCCCACAGACTTCCGCCAAGCAACTCTCACACTCGCTCTCATCGGAAAGCGACAGCATGTACTGTGGCAACAGGAAAAAAGCCGCGTACACCGGGAGGTCGCACTAACCAAACAAACGCTTCAAAGAGAGTTTGCAGAAACCAAGGTGCGCTACGATGAGTTGTTACGCCATTGCAATATGGCGCCTTCCGTGCTCAAGAAGTTATCGGCACTAGAGGAAGCCGATGAGCGTTTCGACTGCGAACGACGCAGTATTCTGATCCGTTTGCAAGACGCTGTCGACTCTCTTCGACAATCAGAGCAGCCCCGATTTCTCGCGGAGCGTGTAATATGCACGATCCTTTCTTTTTGCAGTCGTCATTGGTTCGAGAGAGCTCACAAGCATCGATCACGACGCAAAAAGGATCAAACCAAGGTGCACAAGACGGTTATCAAGCTGGAGATCCTGCCAACGCGATCCCGAGCTCCCCCGGATCAACTTCCCTATGACGTGCGCGATGAATGGGAATCATTCCAGCGAGAACTGAAGGTTTTTTTTTCTCGTTTGTACAGCTCCGAACCCCATGGCTCACTTTCGATGTATCCACAGTCCACGCGTGCATCGCTCTCGTCCGCTATTGCTATCGAGTGTTTCGACGCAGAATCCGGCGTGTCAAAAGATGTGGAGAGTACGAGTTTAGCTGAACTGGACGTGTGTGTCATAGAGGCTGAACGCCTCCCGTGGAGAGATCCACGCATTGAGGACATGGTACATCATCCGTATCGACGAAATTCAACTTGTACATTTGGTCTTTTGTTGACATCTTGCTGTGTACAGATGGACCCATTTGTTCGAGTATATCTTCGATCTGGAAAAGCTATCCCGGATTCCCAAAAGCCGGTGCCTCGAGTATTTGACTCCGCGATCCGGATCGGTACTCGAGATCCGGTGTGGGATTTTCACTGTCGGATAGAATCGGTTCCGTCAATTCATTGTGAGCTTGTCGTTCAAATAGTCGACCAAAAGCGAAACGAACCCGCCGGTGAAGTCCACGTGCCTCTAAGATCGTTATTAAACCAGAGAGAGCATGACCTGTGGCTTGTCATCCCACCAACCCTGAGGCAACAGGTGCTTGAAAAGTCTCCTCGTGCAGTTCCAGCACGACTTCATGTCATAGTAATGTTTTCTCATACCAGAGTACGTTGCGCTGCTCGACCGCTGACTCGCTACAGTGTTTGATACTTTCTAACCATCGGCAATTCTGCAGTCGCTAGTTCTCACGCGCGAGCTTCAGGTACTTCTGAAACGCCGAGACGATATTCTTCTCAAGCAGCGAAGTCATACTCAGCAGATAGCGAACACCTTTCTGCAGCAGATGTCATAAGAATTGTTGCCGTGCCATGCAAATGATTGACTCAAGAACGAAACGTTAGGGTGTTCAAAAGGTACTCTTGGCAATCTCAAAGCTGCCACAGTAACAGGGCACCGACAGTCCTGAACCATCGACCCCATAGCACTCACTGTGGTACTGACTGTGATCAATTCCTGGCCCACTATTTTATTGTTTTCGCCACCACGACAACAGTCGGAGCCAGAGCGCCAGCATGGCTGGGCTGGTCGAGAAGCTCGTCAACCTCGTGGGCCGGTGCGTGCTCCTCCGTGGCGTTCCCTGCGCGTCTGCGGCCCACTGACGCCCGTGGCTCTGCCCCCTGCGGCGCCAGCGCCTTCTATGCGGACGAGCACGTCGTGGTGCTGAGCGCGCTCATCCGCGAAAAGTTCCTCAAGGTGCGGCGCCTCTGGCGTGGAGACGGTGGGTGGGCGACGATGCAGCGCTGACCCGTGGACTGCTGGGCTGGCGCGCGAAGGACGACGACATGGGCAACGCCGTCAACCTCCAGACGCGGCAGGTGCGCAAGACCATGAACGAGCTGCACCAGGACAACCTCGTCTGCGAGTAAGGCGCCGAAAGGAGCTTTAATGAGCTTTCGGAAGCTAACCGTGGGCGCAGGGAGGTGCTGAACGACAAGCGGCTGGGCGGCAGCTCCTCCACCTCCTACTGGTACATCGACTACAAGTACTTCGTGGACGTCGTGCAGTACCGCCTGTACCTCATGCACGAGCAGCTCAAGGACAGCGAGCAGCTCGAGATCGAGCGCCAGACGTTCCAGTGCAAGGACCCGGACTGTGGCCGCGAGTACACGGCGCTCGAGGTGCAGCGGCTGCTCATGCCCGGCCAGTTCCAGTTCCACTGCGGGCATTGCAACGAGCCGCTTGTAGAGGTGCGTGGGCAAGACGATCCACGAAACGACCCTATACACTCAGTGCTCACGCTGTCGCTGCGGATGCATGCAGTGTGACAACAACGATCGACTAGAGAAGATCCAGCTACTTCAGCGCAAGGTAAGCGGCGAGTTGAAATGCAATCGACTCCGGGTGTCTGGAATTCATGGTCCCTGCTCACTGTCCAAAACCCATCCAGTTTAAAGATCAGATGAATAAGCAAGCTGGACTTCACGATGGTATCTACGAGGTGCTCAAGCGGATCGGAGACTACGTCAAGGAGGGACATACTCTGCCAAGGTTTGTATCTACCGAAACACTGGTCGAGTGGTGGGTGTTAGCTCAACATGGCTATTACTGCTCCCATTATAGCAACCTGCCGAGCGAAAACAGAGCTGCAGGGATCGGGGGTAATAGCTCTCGGGCCCGCGATGCTGCTGGTGCAGGCGGACGTGGCGTAGGCGGTGGTGGCGGCAACCCAGGTGGTCGGCCAGGCGATGGCAAAAACAGCCAGTCGTACCTGTACCCGTACGGGTCTCAGGTACATTCTTCTTGAAGGCTACACGCATCGCTGGGGAATTAAGATTCTGACGCATTCTCATCCACCAGGATCAAGAAATCATTGTCGACATTGCTGGGGCAGACCAACCCGAAGACGAGTACCTGGCAGACCGGAAGCGAAAACCGGTGCGTCCACATACCTGCTGATTCGTCAATTATGTTGTTGTTGGGTTTTGGCTTTTAACACGGTTGGAAACGATGAATAGGACGACGATCAGTCAAACCGGCCAGCAAAAGCGCCTCGTGCACTTCCCGAGTTTTTACAAGGCAGCTCAATCAGTGGGCACATGGCAGCCAAACACTTGCAAGCAGCTGCCGCTGCTGCCGAGGCGGAGGCCAAAGCTGAAATGGGAGTTAATATCCAGAATATGGAGCAGCTTGGTCAGAGCGGTATGACAGAGGAGCAGCGACAGGAGGCTTTTAAGCGCGCCTACATGGCTGAGCTCGAACGCTACAATGACGAGAACCGCGATCGCGAAGAGGTTGAAGTTCGTGTAGATAAGCAAGGCTGGGACGCCGAGATGAATGGTGAAGCCGCCGAAGAAGAAGAGCTGGAAGATATCGAGTGGGAGCTGTACGACGACGAGGAGGGAAGCGCTACCGAAGTCGAGGTGACTGTCAACGGGCATCCCAAGAAGCTCGGTTACTTGGAAGATGAAGATCTGCTCAACATGACGGAAGCGGAATTCTTGGTACGCGTGCATCTCTTGGCATCAGCTCCCAAATTGACTTATTCTAACTTCATTTTCTACATGACTGCACAGAGCTGCTACCAAATGTGCTTAGCTTGAAAGCCCGTCCTCTGTAAGAGACTGCAAAATGCTCTAAGAACACAGCTTTGAATCTTTTGATAATGGTACCGTGCATTTCGTGTGATAAATGGCTAATGCCCTGTAGTCTTTGCCGTGGCGAGAAGTCTAGTCAGTCATCTACAAACACCCCTTTGTGGTGGAACCCAACACCAGTAATCGACGTGCTCTTTCGCCGATGGTCAGGAGGGAACGCAGACTGACTATCTGATTTGCTCTTCGCGCTGTCGCTTGGTGGAGAGTTGGTTGCTCTTTCTTGCATAACTCGGATCATTGGGTCGACCGAGTAGAGCCACGATCGCTGAGCGAGTGTATCGCGCTGGGGATCTGGGTTGACGCGGAAGAGCTCTCCCATTGCGCCGGATGCTGCTTTTCCGCGTTCATTGACCTTTCCTCCCGGGCCTCCCGCCGCAATGACCACTCCCGCGTTGACAGCGTACGTTGAAGTCGGTGGGAAGTGATTGATAAAGGACGTTCGATGCGTTGAGTCGAGGTACCTGCGCTCTTGATCTGGATCGACACGAGGAAGAACTGAGCGAAATCCATCGGAAGCATGCGATAGAGTTTGCCGGAGGGCCAAGTCAATGTTGGCTTCGTTGATCATTCGTTGCCGCTGACGCTAGTACGTATTCCACAACCCAGTTAGATGTTTGCGAGTCGAGATCATAATCAAATAATTGCAAACCCCACCGGGACAAGCGAGCTAGCGCCAGTAAAGTTGGTGCCTGCTGTCGTCGCGTACTCTTTCTTCGCGTTGGGTGGGCGCGTTTAGTCGGGTTGCTCGGTTTAACGAACATAAAGTTGCGGCCTACCACTCCGTCTCGAGGGAGAACGCCATTGAGCGGTGCCGCGCGCTCTTCATACCAATTGTCTGTATTCCGAAACGCGCTAGTGAGAAACAAAGCACTCAATGTGGTAGTGTTGACTACGATGATGATAACCATTGAGCGTCTCCTTGTGGTAACTTTTGAGCGCCATCGGGCTTCTGCGTAGATAATCGCGCTCTATCGTTGTGGAGAGCAAGAAAGGCTGAGCCTCCACAAAAACACAACACTTTTCCTAATTATAGTACTGTAGTAGCGGATGATAATAAATGCAGAGCACCCTGAAACGGACTAGGCGTGTGCGGCAAAGTAAATAGCTGCTTTGGCCGTTCTTACGTGCTTCATTCGAGACCATCTCCCGGAGGCGTCCCGCATGTCCTGAGTCTTGACGAGTGTCATGAGTCACCGTCTGTCGCAAAATGCTCGAAACACAAGTGAGCTGTTGCAGGAATTGGAGCGCGATAAGGAGCTCGAGGTGCTGCGTGAGTACTTGACGCGCTTTGACTTGTTTCCACGAAAGCGAGACCCAGCCTCAGCGCCAATTCGCTTCGAGGAGCTCAAGGAGCTTGTCAAGCACTGGAAGCTACACCGGCAGCGCAACTTTTGGAAGAATCATACAACGAAAGAGGACCTCGTGCGTACGTTGTACCGGCATATCAACACGAAAATCATTCCACAAGAAACTCGTGATGAGAGCAGCAGTAGCGGTGGTGGAAATGCCAATGGCAGTATGAGCGGGACGCTGCAGCCGAGCCCTCCTCCTGGAAACCCTGGTGGACCGATGGGTCCGACAGCGCCAGCTCGCAAGTTATCCATCGGGTCGATCATAAACGAATCTCCTCGCTCAAAGTCGATCTTGGTGACTTCTCGATCGCCAGCAGGAATGATAAGAGGTCCACGGCGAGAAAATGTCTTATCAGGGTACAGCGGTGACCTGTTCAGTCAGCGTGGAGACTACGAAGATGGCATGATCTACCTCTCGCGCTTCCGGAAGCCTGGGAGTATCGATATGAGCAACCCTTTCGATGTACCGACGGATAACAGCAACCAGGAAAGCAAGAAAGAGCTTGATGAAGATGACGAAAGCGTGAAGAGCCAGGAGCACCTCGCGCTACCGGACGGTCTGACACGTGAGATCCATCTCAAGCAAGAATGCGCATTCAGC
Organism: Phytopythium chamaehyphon; assembly: GCA_023334415.1. Taxonomy (NCBI): domain Eukaryota; phylum Oomycota; class Peronosporomycetes; order Pythiales; family Pythiaceae; genus Phytopythium; species Phytopythium chamaehyphon. The sequence continues at coordinate 27,209 of JAASGX010000209.1, read as the reverse complement.
ATTTACTATGTACGTTGATGACTGGCGTCGATCATTGCCTATAGATTGACTCACAGTTTTCTGATAAACGCAGTTCACAACCGTCACTGGTAACGAGCGCCAAATGGTGTCTGAGGGAGGGATGCTGGCAATCAGCCGGCTATCGACTTTCGACGATCTGGACGTCAAGAAGTTCTGCGCTGCAGCGATTCTCAATTTGACCTGTGAAACTTCTTTGTGCGTACGAATGCTTGACGAAGGCGCTTTGCTCGCTCTTCTCGAGCTTGCCAAGGCACAGCATGAAGAAATTCGCCGTAACACATCCATGGCTCTTTGTCGTATCTCGTATGAACGGGCAGGACAGCTGCGACTCGTTCAGGAAGGCTGCGTATCTGCCATCATATCAATGCTCAACTCTCCCGATCATGATACCAAGGAGGCGTGCATAAAAGCTCTTATCAACATTGCGTCGGCCTCCGGTGCTACCGTTGCGGAGAGTGTTGTGCAAACAATCCTCAAAATTTCATCCAAGAAAGAGCCTGCTAGCGTGAGCTTCTCAGCCGAAGCGATTTGCAACTTATCTCTGCTCAGTGGCCCACGTGCAAAAGTTGTAGAAGATGGTATACTTGACAACATTTGCGAGCTGTGCCAAAGCGTCAACGACAGCGACGTTAAGTTGAACGTGGCAACAGCACTGTGCAACTTTTCTGGGCTGCAGTCCAACCTCGAGATGTTGAGTCAGGTGCGAGTGCTGGAGTGTCTTGAAGATCTTCTTAAATATGACAGCGACTTGGTTCGTGAGAGGTGCGCGGTTACCATTGCCAACATATCGTCCTTCGCACCATCGTTGAAGAACCTGGGACTTAGCGAAGCCGTCGTACAGCTTATCGACCTTGGGCAGCGCGCTAACCAAGCGGTACAAGAAAACACAGCACTGAGCTTATCAAATATGTCGGCTACACCAGATAGCCGGCCACTTCTTGCACGGTTTGGTGTAGTGTCTCTCCTCTTGTACTTCTTGGAGCAAGAGGCCAGTGTTCAAACAAAACAATACGCCATCATCACTCTCTGCAGCTTGCTAGCGAATCCTTCAACGTGTACCGAGCTGCTGCAAAGCAACATCCCATCGGTGCTGGCACGATTGTCCGGCTCGGGTCATGAAAAGATAAAGGAGTTGTGTTCGAGCGCTCTCTTCAACATTTCCTGCGAGCGAAGTCTGCACGGATTCCTACTGAAGGACGAAAACATCAAGGCAATCGTCCGTCTATGCAAGAAAATGATAATGAAAGATGGTGTCGAAGTCGAGGACGAAGCTGCTATGAATCCGGCTGACAAGACGCCGATCATGCTCCAGCGAAGCCAAGAGTGTGCGCTCAGTTGTATTTTCAACCTATCTTTTGTGGATGATTCACGCAAGATCCTCATTCGCGTGGACGTCGTCAAAACGCTATTCACAATTTTCCAGCGACCAATTAAGAATGAAGAAATGCTGAAGCTTTGCGCAGGCGTGGTTGCCAATCTGTCTTTTGATGTTGAGTCCCGAGCACGCATGGTCGAAGACAATTGCATCCGACTTATCCGAAAGCTCATGAGCTCGGGTAATAAGGACACACTCTTATGCTGCTCGACGGCGTGCTGCAATCTTGCTGCAGAAGGGCTTGAGAAAACACCGGTGCTCTCGATGCTCATCGATTTATCAAGTTCTCCGCACGCCAATATCACCCTCACGTGCGCGATCGCATTTTCGAAGCTCGCGTCAAACTCTACTTTCCGCCCCACACTCACGAAATGTGCCGAGTTGTACCCAGCGCTGACATTAATGATGCGCTGCGGTATTGAAGACATTCAGATATACTCAGCTGTGACACTGTGCAATCTTGCGATCGAGCGCTCTCGGTCGCGGCACATTTGGAAGGAAGGCACCGTTCCTGACTTTATTGTCAATTCGCTACTGCGCATCAACAGTGATTCTACTAAGGAAATTTGTGCCCGAGCGCTCTACAACTTGCTTACACATGACGAGTACAGAATGGCGCACATCAAAGAGGGTGTGCTATACGCGCTCGTAAAGCTTGCCCGGCTCGAGAGTGTCGAGATTAGATCTCTTTGTGTGACAGCTCTGTATAACTTGTCGTGCGATCCTGCAATGATTGATGTCCTCATGGAAATTAACGTAGCCCAAGTAATCACAAAGCTTTGCGAGATCGAATTCAGCAACCAGGATATCCATCGGCGGCTTGCCGCGTGCCTGACCAACATTGCCATGAAGCCTGGGACCGAGCTCAAGCTGGTGGAAGGTGGTGCTCTAGTGGCCATGCTCGTTCTGGCAGAGCACAACGATCCCCCGACAATGCGCTACTGCGCGTCGGTACTTTGTTACCTTTCGTCCCTGCGGTCAAACTGTGAGGCCATGGCAACCAACAATCTTGTGGAGACGCTCGTCAAGATAATCTCTTCCGACGATGCTCAACAGAACATATTTGGTCTCAACGCATTATGCAATATCTCCACTTCACCGGCACTGCATGACCGACTGGAAGAAGCTGGTACCATCGCTCAAATCATCCGGCTGCTAGGTATGACGGAACACGACGAAGTGCTGCTCGCGTGCGCTCAAACACTAGCGAACCTGACGTTTCACCCCAAGAATCGCAAGATCATGCTCGAAAAGAACCTGATCCAGGTTTTTGAGTCGGTCTTTGTAGACCGTAGCTCCACCATTACAGTTTCCCAGGAAGTCGTCGATGTGTGCGTTGACATTATTGCCGTACTGACCGAGGATCCACAGGAGTGGGGCGAGCTGATTTCGAGCGGCGCGGTAAAGGTTCTTAAGGCTGTGGCGCAGCACTGCTCGCCCTCATCTGTGTTGTCATGCGTGTATGCTCTTAGCCAATTAGTTCGATGCGAGAAAGCGAGTGTACAAGTCTTGGCCGACGGAGCAATCGACGTGTTGGCGGCTGCCGTGCCCATGATCACTGGTGATGGGAAAGATGGCAAGCCCGCTTCACCCAAAACCCACCTTGGTGAGCGCTGCTCTGCCATCCTTCGTACGCTCTCCACAGCAAGCGAGTGTGCGCCTGCGCAGACCCAAGACGAGCGACTGATCCCTCTTATCCAATCTATTGCCGCGGGCGGGGGCAAGGAGTTGTTCAAGAATCTCATCCTCGCTCTGTATAATATCACGGGCTGTAAGCATGCAGCTCTCGACAAACTGATCGCTGGTGGCGTTGTCAAGTTGCTGATTCACCTGGCCAACGTCGGCGGGGCGGAAATGGCCCCGGCGTGCGCGGTAGCGTTGGCCCACATCAAGCACAGCCGGCAACACAAAGAAGTTGCCATCCTTGGGGAAGGAGACGACACCACTGCCGCTGGTGCGGGTGCAGACGAGATGGAGGATGGCGTGGTGGCGACACTTCTGGCGATGATCGAGCTGGATCACATCAGCATTCAGCGCGTCGACCGGATGGCAGCGACTGTGCCAGCCAACCTGCCGCCATTACGTCCGGCAGAGTGGGTTTTCATCCCCGGTAGCACGTCACTTCGAATCGGCTCGCAGCTACCAGTATCCTGGGTCTTCCACAGCTCGTCTATCGACGACACACGTTTCGTTCCTGCGGAGCCTCGATCCTTCCTGACCTCTCTGGCACCAGTCGTTCCTCCGAGTGGTGTATCGGTTCAGGACAAGGTCTACGGGAGCTTTCGGGTCATGAAAGTGCGTGACGAGAAGGTTCGGGTCAAGATTCTGGATGCCCGGCTTCAGCAAGTCGCGGCATTGACTGACGGATCAATTGACGGCAGCACAAGCTCACTAGTGGACGCGATCTCGCTGGCAATGGCCGATGAGCTGGAGATGCCGAACAGCTCTGCAGCGTCTCAAGCCGGCAGTGAAGGAAACCCGGACTGGTCTGCCGGCATGGATGACGGCTCTGAGGCGGACGAGATGCGGATGGCCTCGCCCACAAAGAAGCGGAGCGGCATGCGGCTCCACCGCGCAGGGAGCAACAGAGGCAGCGGGTCCGGGAGCTCGGCCAACGACCTGGGGATCCGCAGGCCGTCCAAGACGACCTCGTCGCCGCACAAGAGCACGCGGCAGAACCTCGGCGGCGGGCACCACGAGCTGCGGAGCACGCCGAGCAGCGGCGCGGTGGTCAAGAAGGATGCGTCACAGCGCAAGTACACGAGCCTGGTGCTCGGCGGGGGCGACAGCGACCGCATCATCCTGCCGCGGCTGTAGGTAGCTGTAGGCGGCGTGGGTAGGCACAGTAACGAATGCACGGGTCGAACAGCCTCGGTCTCGCGTTAGCGTCCTGTCAGCTGAGCACGATCTTGGCGCGCAATGCCTCCGAGCGCACGTCCAGCGCCGGGTTGTGGGCGACGCGCAGCTCGCGCAGGTCCGGCAGCGCCTCGAGCTCGCGCTCGGGCAGCGCTTGCAGCTGGTTGTGCGAGAGGTCGAGCACCTGCAGCGCGCGCAGCCCCGCGACGAGCGGCGGCAGCTCGCGCAGCGCGTTGCGCGACGCGTCCAGGTGCGTGAGGCGGCACAGCGCGAAGGCGGCGTCGGGCAGCGCCGGCAGCCGGTTGCTCGAGAGGTCGAGCCGCTGCAGCTGCGGCGCGCGCGCCAGCACGAGCGCCAGGCGGCAGGCGCAGGCCTCGCCCACGCGCTCGCACATGAGCGTGCGGCACGCCAGGTCCGGCGAGCGCGCCAGCAGCAGCGCGCGCACGCGGGCCCCGCCCAGCGCCGCCTCCCGGTACGACCGAGCCACCACCATGGCGACGAGGAAATGGCGGCTGTGGACCACACCACCACCAACTGGAGGGCAACCTATCAACTGGAGACCTGCAGGAGCGATGGCCATGGCCATGCTGAGGGCGGCGCGGCGCCGGCCGCTTGTGGGGCCCATAGCAGGCGCCAGGCGGCGGTCGGCGGCCGCGGGTGACGCGCCGCACGTGGCGCTGCCCGCGGACGTGCGCGCGCGCGTGCGGGGCGCGCCCATGGCCGCGACGTACGACCCGGAGCAGGTGGCGACAGGACTGAATGAACGATTAGGCAGATCCTGAGCAACCGACTGAGCGACCGACTGCGTGGAGCAGGTGGAGCGCGGCTGGCAGGCGTTCTGGCAGCGCGTGGTGACGCGCCACGGGCCCGCCTTCGACAGCGCGCAGCAGCGCAGAGACCGGACCCTGAGCATGATCCTGCCGCCGCCCAACGTCACCGGCGCGCTGCACATCGGCCACGCGCTCACCATCACTATCCAGGATGCCATCGCACGCTGGCACCGCATGCGCGGCTTCGACGTGCGCTGGCTGCCGGGGCTCGACCACGCAGGGATCGCCACGCAGGTGCGCGGCGGCGCCGTGCTGCTGCCAAACGCCCAGCTCAACTGACGGGTGTGGACGCGCGCAGAGCGTGGTGGAGCGCAAGCTGCAGAAGGAGCGCGGGCTCACGCGCCACGACCTCGGCCGCGAAGCGTTCGTCGACCAGGTCTGGAAGTGGAACGAGCAGTACGGAGGGCGCATCATGGAGCAGATCGACCACCTCGGCGCCATCGTCAAGAAGGACCAGACCTACTTCACGCTCGACGACATACGGTAGGGCCTGAGTTGTGCGTGGCCGAAAGCTTAGATATAGCTTACTGACCCACACCATTTTGCCCAAATCGATGGTGCAGGTCAACTGCAGTGATTGACGCGTTCGTGAAGCTGCACGAGCGTGGTCTCATTTATCGGCGTCGGCGCATGGTGAACTGGTACAGCATACTTCAAGTCGCTGTTATCGAAATGATCAGACGATCGATTTCTCACTGGGTGCTCATCACAGGTGCCCGACGCTGCAGACTGCGATTTCGGACATTGAGGTGGACGCAGAACAGCTTGAGGGGTCAACGATGAAATCTCTTCCGGGGTATGATAAGCCCATTGAGTTTGGCGTCATGCACCGCATTCTATACAAGGTACTGCGCATGGAGTGTCGATATTACATACGGAGTAGTTGAAACAAGAACTTACCGGCTGCTATTCCCAGGTCGCAGATTCGGATGAGTATCTAGAAGTTGATACCACCCGTCCGGAGACCATTTTTGGAGACGTAGCAGTTGCGGTGCATCCTGACGATGAGCGGTATACGCGGTTCCACGGACAGGAAGTGATCCACCCGTTCTCAGGCGAACGTATTCCGATTGTTACTGACCCCATCCTTGTCAACATGGAGCTTGGAACCGGTACAGATAATAGTAGACATTGCTCTATCGAGAAACATGGTTACTTACAACACGCGGTATTGCAGGTGTTGTCAAAGTTACACCAGCTCACGACCCCAAAGACTTTGAGTGCGGCCAACGACATAATCTTCCCGAGAAGGAAGTCATCGACAAATATGGGAAAATGTGTGGTGACATTGACGAGCAATTTCACCAGCTCGACCGTTTCCATGCTCGGCAGCGAGTTGTAGAGGACCTTCAGGCGAAGGGATTGTACGTCGACAAGGTAGGGCGGAGTGTGCACTTAACGAAGTTCTGCTGGCGCTAATGCTGTGTATTGTGAATATTTAATAGCTTGACCACTCGACAACCCTGTCAATCTGTTCGCGCTCGGGCAATGTTATCGAACCGCTGCTGATGCCACAGTGGTTTGTTGACTGCGGTTCCATGGCCAAGCGAGCCGTCGACAACGTCCGTAACGGCGTGATGGCGATCGAGCCAAAAACCCACCAACATACTTGGTTTTATTTTTTAGAGAATATTCAAGACTGGTGTGTGAGTCGCCAACTCTGGTGGGGCCACCGTATTCCTGCCTATCGTGTAAGCAGTGATTGCTTGGTGGCAGCTCAGAAGACGGTAGACAATGATCAGTGGTTTGTCGGCCGATCCATCACGGAGGCTCGTCAGAAGGCTGAATTGGAGCTCGGTGTGACTCTTTCAGACGAAGACCTGGAACAAGACGTCGATGTGCTCGACACCTGGTTCAGCTCTGGTCTGCTTCCGTTGTCGGCATTGGTGAGCGTGCCAGATGGCTGAATTCTAGGAGCCGCGGCTAAGTGAAATGTCTCTTACGATAGGGTTGGCCAAATGAGCATGCGAATCCAGAGGCGTTTGATGCCGCCTACCCTCTAAACCTCATGGAGACAGGATCGGATATTCTGTTTTTCTGGGTAGCACGCATGGCGATGCTGTGTGAGGAGGTAATGCTTCATAACTTCTATCTCGTCGAAAGTGTATTAAAATTGTGTCTGACGGGGTTCTACTTCATAGTTCTCGGGCCGTGTTCCGTTCGAGAAAGTATTGCTCCACCCGATGGTGCGCGATAAGGCTGGCCGGAAGATGTCAAAGAGTCTCGGGAATGTGATCGACCCATTGCACGTCATCCACGGAATCACGCTTGACCAACTGCTTTCCGATCTTATGGTGCGTTCGTTTATGCAGTTTGCATTGAGCATGAAAGGTAGCTGACTGCACCCATCGTATTAGAGTGGAAATGTTGGGGAGCGCGAACTCAAGAAGGCCGAGAAGGAGTTGAAGAAGGAGTTCCCGAATGGAATCCCGACGTGTGGCACTGATGCCCTCAGATTTACTCTGGCCTCGTATCTTCAGCAAGGTACATATTTGTCTGCAATGTCCATCGCAAGTAAAGCCCCTAACGATCTAGTCGTACGCCGTCCCAGGACGCCAGATTAACATGAATGTTCAGCGTGTGATTTCCTACCGGCATTTCTGCAACAAGATCTGGAATGCCGTCCGGTATGCGCTGCCTCTGCTCGAGTCCAAGGGCAATGGGCAGGTTCCAAGATTAGCCAAGGCCCCAGGGAATGATTTAACCTCGCTTCGAAATGACATGAGTCTCGCAGATCGCTGGATCCTTAGCCGACTCGTAAGTTCCTTTAGTGTGTCCTTCATGCGATATACAACTTACCCGTTTGTTGCAGGCGAACGTTGTAGCGGAAGTTAACAAGGGCATCGAAACGAATCACCTTGCGTCGAGTGTGGCATCATTCCAGCGCTTTTTCATCCAGGAGCTGTGTGACGTCTATATCGAGTTTAGCAAGCCCGTGCTGTATGGAAACCGCCTTGATAAGCACTCAACCCTCGCGGAGTCGGAGGAGGCCCGAGAGCTGCACAAGCGGAGTGCACAAGCAACTCTTCACCGTTGTTTGGACTACTCGATGCGTTTGCTGCATCCGTTTTCGCCATTTGTGACGGAGGAGCTGTGGTAAGCGTGTGCCATATTGTTGCAAGCTGAAAAGTTCTGCTACTTAATGTTGCACTGAGATCAGGCAAAGAATTTGCCTAGCGGATCCGCTGAACGAATGTGAAGTGCCCGAGACATCGATTTTGTGCGCCTCCTACCCGGAGGAGGTGGAGATGGAGACATGGCAAGATTTAGACGTCGAGCGACGCATGGCGGTACAATTCAATTTCTACAAACTACTCACGAGGTAATCTAACGATTTTTTGGTTCCCAGCTCGTCTTGGATGTGATCCACGGTATCCGATCATTGCGTCACACTGTAAAGACCCTTGCTCCAACTGCTTCTACAGATGTGTACGCGAACCAAACCCCATCTTCATGTACAAATCTCACGATTGTCTTTTCTGTAGTGAAACGCATCGCGTGCAGGTGTTGTGCTCAGACGAGCATGTTCACTCTGAGCTGCTACGCGCAACGTACGATGTTGAGACCCAATGCCGCATCGCTATTGATGTTGTGAATGCTGCCGGATTCCAATCCCCTGCGGGAGTTCACGCGCTCACGCATTCTGTTTCGGATGCCTGCAAAGGTGATTGAATGGGCTTGACAGCAAAGCCTCAATGTTGGTGATACTAACACGTGTTTGCTCCCATGGCAACAGTGATGCTGGCAGTTCCGGGGGACGCGGAGACGACGCACCGTGTGGAGCTGGAGATCACTCGGCTAGAAAAACGGCTCGCAAAGAGCCAAAAGGCTACGGATGTGCTGGAGCAGCGCCAGAGTGATGCCCAGTACGCAACCAGGGTTCCTGAAGCCGTGCGCGCACAGGACTCGCAGCGCTTTCTGCAGTTGCAGACGGAGCTGCACGCAACGGAGAAAAGCCTCGACGCACTCCGCGAGCTGCAACAGCAGTACTAGTTACTGGAGTAGGGTGGGGAGGCAATAAAGAAGAGAAGACGCGGTCAAGTTTTGATTTGCAACAGGAGCAGTGGTCTAGTAGGAGGACGATCAGAAGCGGGCGGAGGGAGGTGAAGGTCCCGCCAGCTCTACGACCGCGTCGGCGATCTCAGCGTACAGGTGGCTGTGCTTCCCCGGCGACGGGAAGCGGTGGCCCTCCTTGTGCTCGAACTTCCTGGCGCTCTTGGCGGCGGCGTCGTAGAACCGGAAGAGCTTCTCGGACTGGGGCGCGAGCTCGTCCTCGAGCCCGATGACGTGCACCGATGCGACGTCCAGGTGGCGCGCGCCGCCGGCCGCGTCCTCGAACAGGTGCTTGGTCTGCGCGGTGCGCGGGAGGAACCCGCAGACGAGCACGTTGACGCGCCAGGGCACGCGGCCGTAGCGCTGCTGGAAGTGGGCCGTGAGCATGGTGGCGGCCGCGGCGCCCTGCGAGAAGCCGAGCAGCACGTCAACGGGTCCGAGCGCGTGCACGCGGGCCACGAGCGAGTCCATGGCGAGCTCGCAGCCGTCGTAGGCCCACGCGCCGCCCTCGAGCCTGCGCGCGTCCCACCACTGGAAGAAGGGCGCCTGCCGCGCGAACAGCAGCCGCACCGACTCGTACGCGGGGCCCGTGGCGGCCATGGGCGCGTCCACGAACGTCAGCTCGGCGCCCGGCCCGAGCGCCGAGCGCAGCGCCTGCGTCTGCAGCCGCAGCACCTCGCCGTTGGTGCGGAAGCCGTGCAGGCAGAGCACCCGCAGCGGCGCCATGGCGTCGGCGAGTTGATTGACAGGCGTCTGTGGTGTCTGCCACCTCAGACTTCCAGAGTGGGCTGCGTTGATGGACGAGACGATTTCCAGGCGTCGGCGCCGCAGCCGAAGCCGAAGTCGCAGCCGCAGCCACCGCAGCCGCTCAAGGCCCAGGCGCAGATCCAGGTCCAGGTCGAGGTCCAGGTCGCCTCGCCACCGTAGAAGGCGCAGGCAGCGGCGCTCCTGGTCGCGCGAGAGCGCAGGAGAGCGGAACGCGAGCGCCATGTCGAGCGCGCGGCAAGACGCGGCGGCCCCGCCCCCAGCGCCCGCGGGCGACTCAGGCGGAGGAGACCGCTGGCCCAGGGGCGGACACGAGCGCGCGAAGGACAGAGGCAGTGGCCGGGGCAGGGGCCGGGGCGGCCGCGGGGGCAGGGGCAAGGGCAGGGGCCCCAAGCTGTCCGTCCCCAAGAACTGGGCCGACGTGCCCAAGATGGGCGGCGTCGTCGGCTCCTCGCGCTTCGTGGCTATCCGCGTGCCGCTGGACGACAAGTTCGCGCGCTGCTTCGAGCAGGACAGCGCCGAGATGTGGACCCCCAGGCTGTTCCTGGAGCGCCAGGCAGAGCTGGAGCTCAACGTGCGGCTCGTGATCGACCTCACCAACACGTTCAAGTACTACGACGGCGCGGCCGAGTTCCAGCACTCCGAGGTCCAGTACGCCAAGCTCAGGATCGAGGGCTTCAAGGTACCGCCTCGTGAAAGCGATGTCGACAAGTTCATGACGATCGTCGACGAGTTTCTCGCCAGGGAGCCGTCTGGCACCATCGTCGTGCACTGCACCCACGGGCTCAATCGGACCGGGTACCTGGTTGTCAACTACCTCGTGCGGCGAATGAATTACACGGTGACCGACGCGCTTGCCGCCTTCTTGCTCGCTCGGCCGCCTGGACTGATTAAGCACATGTACGTCGAGGATCTTTATCGCCGGCTCGGGCAGGAAGGCGAGGAGGTAACGCTCCCCACGCTCCCCGATTGGGCGGAAGAAAAGTACTCGAAGCGAAGCTTCCATCACTAGATTTCGCTCGTCGTGGAGGCGATAGTGATTGATGCGTTAGGTAGGTACCGGTAGTAAATGGAGGTCTCCTTTAGGCCGAAATGGTGTTTCCGAGCATTTTGGCGTGCGTCTCGCGAAGGCCTTTGAAGTACTTGACGGTCTTGACACGCAGCTCCATGGTGGCATCCTCGTCGCAAACTGGTCGTCATCGACAACCATAAGTCAGCGCGCATTTACAGCACCCGCTACATGCATGATACCCACCAATGCACGACTTCTGGTGCAGCTGCACCATGGACACGGTCCACATGTGGTTAACGCCTTCCTCCACAACCTTGTAGAGTGCGTACGCCTTGGCGATGCCCGTGATGATGATCACAACCTCGCGGGCGTCCATGACGGTGCCCACGCCCACGGTCAACGCCATGGTTGGCACCTTGCGCACATCGTTGCCAAAGAACCGCGAGTTGGCCACCACCGTGTCGTAGGCCTGCCATTTAAAAAGTTAGTCGTCCATACGACTCCACTTCGAGCCAAAGCCGCGTGTGCACCAGAGTCTTGACTCGGGTGCGCGACGTGAGCGACGACCCAGGCTCGTTGAAGGCGATGTGGCCATCGGGGCCGATGCCGCCCAGGAACAGCTCAATGCCGCCCACGGCCGCGATCTTGCGCTCGTACTGTCAGTTGGGACGATCGGTTAGTGTGGGAGCGATTGGAACGGGCAGTTGCGGGCCGACGCCACCTCGGCGCACTCGGCCTCGAGATCGGGTGCGTTCCCGTCCAGGATGTGCACGTTCTCGCGCCTGACCACGGACACTTCGTGAGCTGCGGAGCAGGTAGTGACGGAGGTCCCAGGAGCAGGATCCGCACTTGATGTCGACGTGCTGGAAAAAGTTGGTCCACATGAACGAGTGGTAGCTCTCCGGGTGCGTCTGCGCGAGCCCGACGTACTCGTCCATGTTGAACGTCACGACGTGCTCAAAGCTGAGCGCGCCCGCGCGGTGGAACTCGATGAGCCTGCGGTACGTGAGCAGCGGCGAGTTGCCCGTCGGCAGCCCGAGCACGAACGGCCGCTCGGCCGTCGGCGCAAAGTCGGCGATGCGCTTGCGCACGTACGCGGCCACCCACGCGCCCACGCCCTCCTGCGTCTCCTCGATGATCAGCCGCATGCTGCTGTGCGGGTCCCGACGCCTGGTATCCTACGAGAACGCGCGTCACACACGTCACAGAGCAATGGGCATCAACTTCAAGCACATCACACCATTTCCCGAGCAAGCAGCATTCTGCCGGAATGCTCACGCTGGTGCACCACCGAGACCCAGACCTCAGGGCATAATACCCGTCCTTGCTACGGCATGGTCTTACACAGGCTGTGAGGTGGAGCAAGCACCAGAGGCAGCATCAGGCCATCCTGTGCAGATGCCGACTTTGTGCTCCTGAATGGCGAGTTGGATGGTGCATTGGCGGTCAACGTGTGTTTGAAAAGAGTCGAGAGCAGTAAGAAAAGATTTGTCATTGGTGAGGCATATATCCCTATCGCGCTCTTTGGATTCTACCAGATAAAGTGCTGCAGATCGGCTTCATCACCCTGGTCAATCTTGCTCTCGTCTTCTGCTTGTGTGAGATGACGCTCTGGCTGTGAGCGCCACATGACCTGCCGACCCTTTCGCTTCTTGGGAGCCTGCATGCTGCGCTCCATCGACTTCTTCATGCGTTCCTCGTACATTTTTTGCTGCTGTGAGATGCGCTCCTGACGCACCCGCTCGCGTCGTTCCTTCTCCTTTTCCTTCTCGGCCTTTGCTACGTACTCCTCCGGCATCTGGTCAATCGCACTCAAAAGGTCCTCAAGACGCGCCTCCAAGTCAGTCAACATGTAAAGCGTCGAAGAGTTTGTCTCTGCATCAAAGCCGCAGCGCTTGTATACTTCCAGAACGCGATCCTGAAGCTCTTTCAGCATTCGCTCTTGCGCGTTTTCACCGGTTCCGCCAAACGAGCGCTGACGGAGCTGACTAGCTTTGCCTTCTTCCTGGTTAATCTGCTGCTGCAAAGAGTCGATGTTTGTCTTGAGCGCCTGTGTCTTTCGGTCCATGGTTTTCTTTGTCTCCCGGTAGGTCTGTTTGAGCTCTTCAAGGGTCTGCTCTGTCTCCTGGCTGTTTTGGATCAAGAACAGATTGCTCTCTTCTAACGCTGTGAAAATGTCAAGTAGCTGCTGCGGGTTTTGAAAATACATCGGGATCTCTTCCCCACTGCTTGTCAATGGCATGCTATCAAGGTTTGGCATCGGCGGGATGTTCGCTTCTCGAGCGCGCGCGGGCTTTTCGGGGTTCTTTTTCTTCGTGGCCACTTTATTCGCTGCGGCTTCCTTTTCGGGTTTATCGCGCTCCAGTCTCTCTCGCTCTTCCATTTCTGCCATAGCTTTTGCCCTTTGCGCTTCCCATTCAGCAATGATTTTGTCTTTTCGCTTTTGAAGCCGCAGCAATTGTCGCTGCCGCTTTTTCTCCTTTTGTTCTGCCTCATACTCGGGTGGTGTGAGTTCATCCAAAAACGCTTTGTATTGGAGGCAGTCTTGCAATTGCTCTGTGAGCTTTGACATGTCGCTCTGCACCAGCTGGATCTGCTGGTTGAGCTTCTTGATTTCTTGCACCTTGTCAGCTTTGGCCTTGGTCTCTTTCTCGGCACGTTTGATGGCTTCGTGTGCCTTTTTATCGTTCTCCTTGAGAAACGTGTCAAAGCGCACGGCATCTTCTTCTAGCATTAGCTCGCTCTTCTTCAGCGCCTCCTCTTTGAGTTGCGCCTTCTCCTCCAGTTTGCGGATCTCTTCCCGCTTTGTGTCGAGCGACATTTGCACTAGAAACATCTCCCGCTTCTTTGCAATAAAGTCAGCCATATTTTCCTTCTCGCGAAGTCGGTCATTTGAGATCGCTGCAGTGGCCGCAGCAACAAGGCCACGGGTTTGTCGAGACTGAGAAGACATGTATCCGTCGAGGCCAGTGGGCTGAAAACAAAGCAAGACCTTTCTAGGTTAGCGTGTCTGCATCTTGTGCCCCTCCAGTGCAAATTACGCACCGGGTCTTCGGCACGAAAGCGGCGGATGTTGCCGACTTTGGATGACGCTGTGCCCTTCTCATAGATCTTTAAACTCGAGCTGTTGCGTTTCTCCTGAGAGAAGAGCAGAGCGTCGTATTAGGAGCCCGAAAGGAGTCAAGCCAGATGGAATGGCTGGGAGTCTACCTCATCTTTGCGTTGTTTCTCGGTTTCGCGCATCCGGAACACCTCCTCGTCAGACGGCAGCGTGAATGGATTCGACTCGGGGCCATTATGGTCTGATCATCACATCGAAGTTGTTATCAGTCGATTGACACCGTATTAGTTTTCCATGCTGTTGCTGCTCACCAGGCAGCGTGCGTCGGTTCTTCTCCATTGCGCCTCTTGTGTTTGTGAAATGCCAGCCTCAATATTAGCCGAGGAAACTCTCCATCTATTTATGCTCAAGCCAACGTCAACTGATGCCCCACTCGTTGGGGTTCATGACCCGGGTGGAGGTCGCCCGCGGGTTCCCATCTGACCAAATGGGCGAGCTCCTTGGAGCCTCGACTCGGCCCTGTCGGCTGCCTCGTGGGATCCCTTAGCCGTCGGAACCGACCGCTCCCAGTGACTAGGGAGTCGGCTCCGCGGTACCTATCAATAACCGGCATGGAGGAGGCGCGCGAGCAGCCGGAGCCCCGCGGCATGGTCTTCTACCGCCGGCCGGACCTGGTGGGCCCCCAGCTGCTCTTCCAGCGGCCGCGCGGCGCGCAGGTCGGCGACAACGCGCGCCCGCAGGCGCCGCCGGCGCAGCTCGTGGCGCTCGACGGCCGGTCCAAGCTCGGGCTCCCGCTGCTCGCGCAGCCGCCGGGCGGGCGCCGGGCGGCGGAGGCGGCGGCGGAGACGGCGGTGGAGGGCGAGGGGAGGCGCGCGAGGCCCGAGAGGCCGCCGCGGGTGCGTGTGCGCACGCAGGGCGACCGCAGCTGGAACCGGAACCGGAGCTAAGCGTGCGGTGGGCGGCAGCTCCTGGTCGCGACCGGCCCGCTGGACGACGAGGCCGGCAAGCGGCGCCTGCGGAGGCTGCAGGTGCGGGACGGACGAGCGCTGGCTGCGGAGTGCTAGAGCTAGAGCTGACGGACGCGCCGCAGATCAACGTGCTCATCGCCGCAGCCGCCAACCTCCTCGCGACGGTCGCGCTGCTCACGCCGACGGACCGAGGTGAGCTCACAGGCGAAGCCGTCTCACGCTTCTCGCTGACCGCCTTTGCTACCCGTAGCGGCGTGGTTTCACGCCGACTCGTTCACTTCGTCCGTTGGAACTGCAAGCAGCGACCGCGTCCGCGCTGTTCGCGATAAGCTGCTCGTCATCGCAGCCAGCAGCAACATCTTCTTCATAGTCTCGGCGGCGTTGAAACGCGACTGGATGCTCACCGTTTACATTCTCGGTACGGTGCAATCGACCGGCACCTCAATCTTACCACTCAATTGCTCCACCCGCACACAGGACTAGTCGTAGGCGATATCTGGACGATAGTGCTGCTGCTGCCCCACGCCTTCTTCCTGATGCGAATTCTGCTGGACGTGGTGCTTATTGCACTCGCTCTGGAAGTCCGGTCCAACTTGGTGGGTGGACCTATTCCTTTCGGGGTTTAGAATTGGAGGTATGTTTGTCTAATGAACGTCGACTATGTGGATCGGATGAAGGAGTATGCATGGTTCCTGACCGGCTTCCACCGGCTGCGGCACTAGGAGTGAATCATACGTCGATAGACTCCTTGCAGGCAATGCAGTCGCCGCTCAAGTCGAAGCGCTGCTCCTTCCAGCCGTATTGTGTTGGGGTCAGTTTGACGACCACGTGCTGTGGCAAGTCGCCCGCACCATCTTCGAGTTGCCGCCCAAGCAGGTAGCAGTACAGCACCTATGACCCGTAAAGTGCAGCAGAGCAACATTAATGAAAGTGGTAAAAACACATCTGTGCAACAACACCAACCTCCAAGTTTAAAAGGTGCGAGACGACTAGTGTCGGCTTCCGCTGACGCTCCAGCTCCACCACAAATGATGACAAGCGCTACTCAGCAAAAAAACAACAACTCAGTACGAGGAAAGAGTGCAAGAATGGAAATTATGCTAGCTCACCCGAACAAGATCCCCTACGGATTCACCGCCGTGGTCGCGGTATGTAAATGGGTCAAGACTGCATTCGTTTAGCTGCTCGGTGATTTCGTGACGAATATCCCGGAGCGACATGTGTGCGTATGCTCCTGTAGACAGCAATGAGTGAGTTGATAGACTCCGAGACCACGAGAAACAAGCATCTTACCGGTATCGACATTGTTGAGAGCACTCATCGGACAGTAGTCAGCACCCAAGTGAGCTATAGTCTGAAGCGCTCGCGGATTGGTGCTGCAGCGAAGAAAATCAGCCCACGAAAATCCACCGTAGGTATGTACGAAAAGAGATGACGTACCATGTGTAGACGCGAAGACCACTAAGCCGGTGTGCGCTTTCCTCGGTGGCCTGGCCTGGGGCGGCAAATTCTTGAACAAATAATTCCCGAAGGTTCCGCGCAAACCGGTCACCCATGCTGCTCAATTTTGAAGGTGGGGAGCGACTGCGAGGTGATCCGCGCTCGCCGCTGGGAGAGAGCAGGGACTCGATAAACTCGGAGTGGCCCGGGCGACAAAGATAAATAGGGCGATCCCTGCAGTCTCTGTTTGTTAGGATTCGCACGTCGATCGTAGCAATGCAAGGAAACACGTACACAATGTGAATGCTCATCAGAAACGGCGTGAGCAAGTGAGCCACGTTCCCGTAGATCCGGTTGCAAACGACTTTCGACTGCATGTTGATGAGCTTGATGTAGCTAAGCTCGTCGTCATCAATCGTCTCGTAGACGCTCTCGTAGTTTTCGATGCGCTTCCTGGCGGCCAAGTCGCCGAGGTCGTCAGGGATCAAATACTCCAGTAACGTGTTTTCGTGATATCGTTCGCCCCCACGTACTTCAGGTCGGCCAAGGCGTCGTCGACGGGCATGTCCTTATAGTCCGGAGAGTTCGTAACCTTCTCCATAAAGTTGGTTTCTAGAACCTGTGTGAGCGAGTGAGTGGCTGCCTACAGGGCAAGGTGGCTGTGGGTGGGACGTGGCTACACACCTTGTGGTCGTCGCAAATGCTCTCGATGAACACGATTTGTACGTCGGCGGCGTAGCCGCGGCAGTGTTCCTGTACCTGCAGCCGCCGGTGACGCGTCGTGTTGGTGGCATCAAATATGGCCACCTCTCCTCCGGAGGCTGTGAGGTTTTGTCAATTTAGTGCGTTTCGGTCACAAGTCGTACGAGAGACGAACCGAGCCAGTCGAGTGCGGCGTCTAGCACCTGAAACGCCAGTTCCTCGCGCTGCTGCTTGGCCTGGGCGTTGTTGGCGTCGAAGAACTCGAAGCTGTGCTTCTCGGACGAGAGTCGACGGCGCAGCGAGCCGACGTTGAAGATGTCGGCCTTGACACCCATCCTGGCGGACGGAGGTCGCCATCAGATTCCTAGCCGACGCGACTTGAAGCAGCTGGTGGGACCGTCACGTACCACGAGAGGAAGTTGGTGACCTTGTGCGAGATGAAGGACTTGCCCCTACAGTGGCACGGCCGCGACGCGTCACTACTCACTCGCTGTGCTGCACCAGCGCGAGCGCCTGTCCAGCCACCCGTAGCTTACCTCGCGGGCAGCCCGACCATGGCGAGCAGCACCTTCTCGTCATTGAACACCTCGCGGGCGGTCGCCATGGCGGCCAAAGGCGCAGTGGCGGCGCCCAACCGCTGCGGGTTATTCCTGCGCCCGGGGGTTTTGCGCCGTCACGCGAGATTCGTCGAGCGTTTCGTTCCGTCACACGCGTCGAGCGCCTCGAGAGTCAGCCAAGCGCTAGGCGAGCCTGCGAGGCAGGCAGCCACGGGCTCACGAGCCACGCTGGGCCATGGGCAGCAGAGGGCGTGGCGCTGTAGAGTCCTCCCACGTCACATGCCCTTCTAGCGCATGCACCCGCCCGGCTGCGTCACACGTCGCATTGTGTCGTCCGATCGGCGCGGTCGCGCGAAGGTCGCGGGTCGGATAAGAGGAAGACGGCGGGCTGACTCGCGCCCAGTATGCCGCACGTTGCCTGGCGCCCACTATGCCGCGCGGCGAGAGAGAGGAAGAACCGCCGACGCTGTACATTTGCCGCTCGCTCGCTCCGCGCGCACCCGCCCCCGCAGCCCCGCGGCGCTCGGAGGAGCGCGACACAACGCCAGGCGCTTAGCGGAGCGCGATACCAAGCCAGGCGCCTAGAGGAGCGCGACACCAAGCCAGCGCCAGCGCCCGAGAGCCTCCATGTACGCGGCGTCGAGCGCGGGCCGCCGCAGCAGCAGCGGCAGCAGCGGAAGTGGAAGCGGAAGCGGCGGCGGAGGCGACGCCAAGGCGAGCGCGGGCGAGCCGGCCATGACGCAGCAGGAGCTGCTCGCGCACCAGCTCGACCTGCACCAGAAGATCCAGCAGCAGATGCAGCTGCAGATGGAGATGAGTCTGCAGCTAGGCGCGCGCCAGACCATGGCCGCCTCCATGGCCGCGCGCCCGTCGCTCACGGCCTCGCTCGCGCGCGTCGAGCCCGACCTGGGTGACAGCGTCTTCGACATGCTCGACGACCTCATCATGATCCCCGGCGGGTCTGTCGCCTCCGACACGCGCGCCAGCCTCTCCAAGCACATGGAGGCGGCCGACGACGACGACGACGGCGACGGCAGCACGGCGAGAGGCGCGACTGGCGCCGCGGGCCCGCAGGGCGTCGGCAGCGGCAGCATCAGCGGCAGCCGCGACTCGCTCGCAGACATCCTCGAGTCGCTCGACATGGACCTCGAGGACTTCGGCGACGAGAACAAGCTCATCGACACGAGCCACCTCAAGAACGCCACCTACAACGACGAGGAGCGCGACTCGTTCGACGACGACCTGGACGACCTCGACCTCGACCTCGACCTCGACATCGACGACCACGGCGTCGACGACGACGACGACGACGACGCCGACAACAACCTCGACGACAGCATCGACGCCGTCGACCCCAACGAGCACGCCGTCGAGGAGGACTTCGTGCACATGCGCCGCTCCTCTCTCGACATGCTGGCGTCGGTGTCGGGCAGTGTCAGCGCCTCGCAGAGCGCCACGGGCAACATGTGCACGCTCGTTTGGGAAGGAGGTCTGCTGGGTCTGCGCCTGCGCATGTCCCAGTCGCGCATGATGCCTGCCGTGTCCAAGATCACCGGCAAGAGCTCGATTGTCGGCATTCACTTGGTCGAGGTCGGCGACTTGCTGCTTCAAATTGGCGATCGCGTTACACGGGACATGGAGTTTATTGACGCGATTAACTACCTCAAGGAGGCGCCCAAGCCGTGCAAGCTCGTGTTCCGCCGCTTGACGAGCGACCCTATGGTTGTCAAGCCGATCCAGCCGCAAGTGTCGAGCGCGATTGCGTTGAAGCTGGCGAGCAAATTCGACGAGCTCACACAGGCTGATAATGAAAAGAACCCAGCTCCTCCGGCAGTCAAGCTTGACGAAAAGTATGAGATCAAGTGGCTTGACGGCCCGCTTGGTATCAGTCTGATCGCGAGCAAGGATGTACCGTATCCGTTAGTTACGCGCATCACTGGCAAGAACCGCTCGCCTCAAGTGCAGGACGTTCAGCCGGGCCACTACCTGGTGCAGATTGGAAACTACAATACTGCGGATGGAAACTTCAATACGGCCATCAAGTTCCTGCAGAAAGTCACAAAGCCTGTGTCGCTGTACTTTTGTCCTGGCAACAAAAAGGTGTCAGCACGCCCAGATGCTGCCGACGACGAGTACGATCACATTTGGGAAAAGAAGCAAGCTCTGTCTTTCACGGTCAAGCCGGACGCTCATGGACGAATGGTTGTCGCCGATGTCGGCAGTGCCAAGTCCATTAAGGTCAAGGCCAAGGGTGTGCCAAACATCGCGGCGTTTATCAGCTCTGGAGATCAGATTCAGTGGATCAACGACGACCCGACGGACGGTCTAACGTTCCACGAAGCACTCCTCAAGCTCCGCACTGCGAAGAGGCCGCTGGTCATTCGGTTCAAGAAGGGTCCGCTTGGCACTCCAGTTGACGCGCCGACTCCTGTCCCTGCACCGTCACCCAAGTCGACTCCACTGACAGCAAGCGATCTGTCAATGTCCCAAGCATCTCCAGCGAAGAAACCTTTGCCGTCAACAAATGTGCCCCCACCCCCTCCGCCCCCGCCTCAGACACAGCCACCGCCGCAGCAAAAGCCTGCGCCTCCAGCACCACGAAGTTTCAACCCCCTCAAAAAGATTGCTGCGCTCGGAGCATACGCCAAGGAGAACTCGATGAATTCTGGCAACGGAAAGAATGTCTCAAACGATGGCAAGAAACCTTCTCCAGATGGAGCGCAGACGAAGAAGCACACCTTGTTCGGTGGCAGTAGCGAATCAGACAACCACTCGAAGAAGTATCATGAAGCAGCTGCAGCGGCGGCCGCGGCTGCAGCAGCTGCTCAGGCAAATGCTAGCAATGGTCGCGCACCAAAGTTGGCACCGGCAAGTGGGAACAACACCCGGTCCCCAACGTCATCCGGTAACGAATACCCGCACCACCAGAAGGCAACTAGCTCGAGTGAAAGTCGTCACAACAACAACGGCGAACCACACTCGCGAATCATGAACCTGGACACTCTGTCTTCGCAGCAACATCGAAAGATAGCCATTCAAAAATCGTCAAGTGACCCGGCCGTTCAATCCGGCAACAGCTCAGACCCCGCATCTAACTTGCGGCCACTGGCGCGCGGCTCCGCAAAGAACATTCCTGCAGCACCGGCGGATGACAACAGTCGGTACCCTTCGCCCTCTTCGTCGGCATCGACGGCGTCATCTTCCCGATCATACGACAAGGACACCGATGTGTATGAAGTTGTGTGGCCTGAGGGTACCGCGCTTGGTCTAACGCTTCGTGTACACCCGACAACTCGATTCCCCGTGGTTGCGCGCGTCACTGGCACAAGCAATCTCAAGAACATTGAGCACGTGCAGCCGGGTGATATTTTATTTGCGGCGAATAATATGAACATCGTGCCGCAGCCCAAGTTCAAGCAGACTCTCGAGAACTTGTCTCGGCTGCCTAAGCCTGCTGTGCTGCGGTTCCGTCGCGCGCATTCAAACAGCGCTCCCAACGGCACAAGTTCCAATGCTCCCCGGGCTGAAGAGACCGACTACGCGCTTCCTCGTGGCCCGCCTCTGAAGCCAAGCGAGTATGAGCTGATCTGGCGGGAAAACGCGAATCTCGGACTGGTGTTTAGCTCGGACAATGACGTGCCGAAGGTGACGAAGGTAGACTTGGAGTCGGGCGGTCCGATGTTGCAAAAGGTTGGTATTGGTGACACGCTGTCGTGGATTGGGCCGATGGATATCCACGGGTCGTCGTTCCACCAGTCAATGGCAACGCTGCGCGCGATCAAGCGGCCTGTGGTCCTGAGGTTTCACAAGCGGCAGCACCGGTAGGAGGGTTGTTCGTCGAGCCTGCGTCGGCGGCGACCAAGGCGGTGACAATGGAGCGAGGTCAGCGATAGATTTGCGTGTTTGCTGGTTGGATTCAAGGACAAGCAAGGAGGGAGTCGTGCGCGTATCACCATGTAAAAGTGTAAGTGAGGTCAGCGATAGAGTTGCGTGTTTGCGATTTGGATTCGAGAGCAAGCAAGGAGGGAGTCGTGTGGAATCTCACTACGCTATCCCGCAGTACTCCATCTCGTGGAGGCAAGATCCTGTAGAATTCTTGTCCATAAAACTCAGCAGTGCAGTGTCTCCGGACCGAGCACAGGCGAACGAACATGCAGTATTATTTGGTTGTTATGCAGATAGCGAGCACTCGCTATGCCAATGATCAAAACATGCCGCCAACGCCCATGGGCGAAGACGAATTTTGCCGATCGAACTTGGCGGCGAGCGCCTGCTTCTTGGTCAAGATCTCGTTGCGCGAGTTGCGGATGTCGGTGGAGACATCCGTGACGTTGATGGCATCCATAAAGTTGGCGAGCAGCGGGGCCTTGACGTTGGAGGACGGCAGCGCGCCGCCCATGGAGGTCGTGGCGTTGAGAAAGTCCTCGATGGCGAACGCGTAGTGGTGCGCGACGGCGAAGCCGAGCATCTCGACGCAGATGACAAAGTCGTTGAGCGCCGACGCGATCTTGTTGGCGTCCCAGCAGTTGGGGCAGCCGATGTCCCACTTCTCAGAGATGACGCCGACGGTCTCGAGCAGGCTGATCATGAGCGACTGCCAGTAGGTGAAGAAGATGATGGCCTTAATGGCGAGGAACTTGGGCAGCGGGCGCACGGGCGCGAGCTCCTCGTAGGCGCCGTGGAAGAAGAGCACGAGGCAGTAGAGCGCCCAGGTCTGGGAGATGGTGAGGATGAAGCTGACGTAGCCGAAGGAGACGCAGGGGTTGAGGAAGTCGCCCTCGCCGTAGACACCCGCGAGGCTCGTGATGAGCATGATGAAGGACATGAGCAGCTTGGTGGGGATGTACTGCAGGATGCCGATGGTCGTGAGCTGCAGGAACTTGCTGCCCATGGCCCACGGCTGCAGGCAGCAGAAGGGCATGACGTGCGCGATCTGCGCCTTGGAGCGCAGCGTCGAGGCCAGCACGGACTGGCCGCCGAGGTACTCGACGAGGAAGCAGTGGAACGAGTAGAGCGCGAAGGCCTCGTAGCAGTCGCGCACCGTCTCGAAGAGCAGCTTGCGGTCGTTGAACACGAGCGCCAGGTACGACGTGAGCCCGTAGATGGGGACCATCATGAGGATGCGGATCACATGCTTGCGGATGGCGGGCGACGGGTTGTACAGCAGGTGCGTCCAGATTATCCAGCCCGAAAAGATGATGGACAGCAGCGTGAACGCGCCCGAGATGGCGAACCCCAGCGTCTCCACCTGCATGGCGCCGCGCTCCGAGGTCCGAGGTCCGAGCTCCAAGCAAGGTGATCGAAGCCTTGGCCTTCTCTCCTTTTTCCTTTGCACCAAATCAGTACCTGGGATAATATATATAATGTAATATGTAGTGCCTTTGAGCTCTTAGATTCGCTCTAGTTCAGTATCAACTAGCCCCTATAAATTTTTGTCATGCTCTCTTCCGCTGCAACCCTGCCGCTCCTATTGAAACGGAGCAAGACACGCAATATTTATACGGTCAGAAAACTCGATCGAGGACCCATGCGCGGATCTACTGTAGTGAGCAAGCTGGATGCTGAGCTTCATGGTAGAACCATCGCCATGAGCTCACTTGGGATGACTTTTGTCGGATCCGAGAATTACGATGTGAATGAGGAGCTAACTCCTACTAGGAAGCTGTAAATTCCATAATGCTCGCAGCTATTGGTCATTGCCTAGCGCCGCTTCTTGGAGCCGCCACCGCTACTGCGCGGCACGCTGCCACCGCTTGACGGCTTCTTCTTCTTGCGTCGGTAGTCGGCGTCGTCCTCGTCGTCCGAGCCACGATCGCGCTTCTCGCTTGCGTGAAGGCGGTCAGCGGCCTGCGCCTCCTTCTCGAGCTCGTCCCACGATGGTGCGTCGTCATCGTCCTCCGATGGTGCGCTTGACGACTCTTCGTCCACCAGGGACTCAAAGTCCGACTCGTCCGATCCGCTCGATTCGCTGCCCGACTCGTCGTCGTCCTCGCCTCCGCTCTCCTCCGAGTAGTTACTATCCTCGGCCTCCTCCTCGTCCTCATCCTCATCGTCCGAGCCTTCCATCTTGAGGAATTCCCAGCCAGCAGGCTTGGGCACACCGTCGTCGTCCGTCTCGAGGTAGAATCGATTGTCGGCGCGGATCGTCGCCATGATACTCTTCCAGTTCAAGTTGGCTGTACCAGAAGTGAAACAAATGTCAATGTCGTCGAGCCACTCCTTGATGCGCTCGAGCTCCGTTGTCGACACAGCACTAATGCGCATTGGCGGCAGCTCGAAATTCTTGAAAATGAACACCACGTCAAAGTTCTTGGACGAAAACATGACACGCTCAAAGTGCACGTGCTCCACCTCATCCAGTGAAATGATGAAGAATGGCATGTCCGTCAGACTGACGAGGCAGTGCACGGATGGCTGCAGGAGTACCATCTCCTTGAACGGAGTGCCCATGAACCCGAGCTCGCGGTACGGAATATCGAACACCACCGGCTTGCCGTAACGCTCCGACACGCCCTCCATCTTGTGACAGAACTCCTTAAACGTTGTGTTCAGCTTCTCACGCAACGCACGCTCGCGGTTCTCCTCGTCGAGTTCGTCGGGGTCGTACATTGACCGCCGGCGATTGTCTAGCGCCTGCGAGCCCTCAATCACCTCCGTGTAGAACTGGACATCGTTCTGCTTCTTCTTGCCAATCATGATGTGGTTCTTCAGGTGAAAGTGAATCAAAACCACCAGCTCCTTGTCACACGGCTGGAAGATCGCGTGCTTAATGTTCGAGTACAAAATGTCAACCTTTTGGTTCTTGTTGGTCATGAAGCGCACGCCGTTCGAGTGCGCCTCAAGCGTACCGTGAGTCTTACGACCCGACAGATGCGGTCGCGCCGACAGATCAATCAGGCGCGGCACACGGCGATCACGCGTGAGAATCAAATCCTCTTGCACAACGAGGTCAGACTCCTCCTGCTCCCGCTGCTCGCGCTGCTTAACTCGCTTCTGCAACTCCTTGATCAGGCGGTACTGGTTGTTCAAATTGTGGGCATCGGACGAGCGGAACCCAAGCTCCTTAATGAACATTTTATTCGGGAACTTGGCAATCATATTCTGCATGGCTGGAAGCACATCGCGCCCAAGCGACGTGCCAGGGACGTAGAAGTTGATGCGCAGATAGGTCGCCTTGTCCTCTTCCGACTTACTCACATTCTTGATGGTGGAGATGTGGAACGGCACAGGGACACCGTTGATCGGGAGAATAACTGCCTCTGCCCGCATGTCAACCATCACTTGGCGCTCGCGAAGTTCCGACGGGTAGTGTTGAGGCCCGGCATAAGCAAGGATGTTCTTTTCTTTCTTGCGATCCTCCCCCTTGTCATTGCTTTGCTCCTCTAGTCGTCGCATCGCCTCCTCGCGCTTGCGGCGCATCAGCTCGGCCTGATGGCGGTCTCGACGCTCCTGGTCGGTCTCGATGCCTTGAAGCTGGCGCTGCTGGTCGCGTAATCGCGACTGAAGCACTTGGTTGCGAGTGCCCGACAACGATGTGTCCACCGGAGCATGGATCGATTTCTCCTTTTTCTTCTTGCCATCAGAGGACGTCTTCTTTTTCTTTTCAGGCTCATCATCGTCGTCGCCGTCATCACCGCCATTGTCGTCGATGTCATAGCGTACCTTGCTCCATGCCTTAGACACCTTCGTGTAGTACTTGGTCTCGTCCTTCACCACAACTACGGTATCAGCAAGGAAAACCGCGTAGCTGTCGAGCTTCTTCTTCTTGCGCTGCGACTCGGGAATCGGGATTCCCTGGAAGCCGAACGCCACGTTGAACGCCATGCCCTCCTCAATCACCGTCGTGTTCTTGATAGTGAGCAAGTTGCACGATTCGCGAAACTCGAGACCGATACCAAAGCCAAGATTCTTCGTCAGCTTTTCATAGAGACTCGCGTTGCGAGACTGGATAAACTTGCGGACCTTATCCACCACCTTGGCAATCGTCTTTCCCGGCTGGAGTTCCTTTACACAAAGCTCGTGCGCTTCACGCAGCAGTTCATAGGCTTTCTCCATTGAACTCGTCGGGTCGATGAAGAATGTGCGACCAATGTTGGAGCAGTAACCTTTGTACCGTGCGCCAAGCGAACAAATGATGACATCATATTTCATCGGGTTCTTGTCGCTTTGCGCACTGGGCTTGAGGTCGTACTTGCCGCCCGACTGGACAATCGGCGGGTAGCAAGGCTCAATGTCGACAGGATCAATCGACACCTTGATGCGACTCGGGTCCTCGAAGATCTCCTCGATGTTCATGGAGATTTTCTCGTGGCTCACCGACTTTTCGTCGTCAATGATCTGCTCCATGTCCTCCATGAACTTCTGCTTGAAGATCTTGCTCGTGAGCGCGCCTGCCCAGCGGATGTTCTCGATCTCTTCGTCAGCCTTGACGGCCAGCGCCGTCTCGATGCCCTTGGTGACGTCCACCTGCTCGACGCCCGATCCCTCGAGCTCCTTCTTGAAGGTCGCCACCAGCTCGCCCTGCGGGTCCTCCTTGGTCAGCACGCCGACCTTGGGGCCGCTCGCCTTGATGGCGTCCACGAGCGCCGCGTAGTTGGCGGCGTTGTTGTCGGCCTTGTTGCGCTTGAGCAACTCGAGCTTGACCTCAGAGGCGTCGTTGCCGCCCATGATGGCCTCGAGCATCGTGTCTGTCGTCGAGAGTGTGCGTTAGCTCAGCAAAACCGGTGTGAATGAAGGACCACCCCAGCGGCGGCAGCGGAAGACGCACACTTCTTGCCGCTCGTGAGCACGAGGAGCTTCTGCGGCGTGAACACCATGAGCGTCTCGGGGAACTCGAGGAAGCCGAGCAGGTAGATCTGCAGCACGGCCGACTTGCGGTAGGCCGACTCGTCCTGCTGCGCGCGGCCCGCGAGCACGCAGAAGGCGTCGGCGCCGCCCCACGCGGGCTCCTGTCGGCGCTGCCGCCACAGGCGGTACAGGTTCTGCAGCCGCCGGAAGAACATGGCGCCGTCCAGCTGCGGGCCCGCGGCCTGCGGCTCGGCCTTGACCGCCACGGGCTCCGCCTTGACCTCGGCCATGGCGCTCGCTCCGCTTGTCGACAGCGCGCGCTTTTCGCTCTGGGCTGGTGGCTGCTCGGGGGCCGCCGGCGGCCTGCGAGAACACATGCCGTCTGTTTTGAGCCTAATATTCCATGTGTTTTCACGTTCGCGCGTGGGATGACTTGGAATTTGTAAAGGATAGACCTCTCATTTCTAGTAACCCTACTAATTGGATGCTAGAACTAGGGATGCGCTCTGAAGGGGAGCTGGTTTTGGCGCCAACGCAGCCTGCACCTTCCCGCCACCTCCGTTCCTCGCACTCGACCATGGGGCGGCCGAGTGTGCTGCTGTTCGCGAGCGAGGTGCCCGTGGTGGCGGCGCTGAACCCGTACCGGCGCGTGGAGGACGTGTTCCTGGCCGCCTGGAAGCGCGCGGCGCCCGAGCGCGTGGCGGCGCTGGGCCGGCGGCTGCGCGCGCCGCTGCGCTCGCCCGAGGACGAGATGCGGCGCGTGGTGGTGGCGCTGGGCGCGG
>JAASGX010000208.1:0-34467 GCA_023334415.1 Phytopythium chamaehyphon | reverse complement strand
GTGCGCTTCGTGATCGCGGGCTCGTTGCAAACTTCATTCCCGGACTACAGCGGGGCGTCCAAGACGTATGCAGCAGTTGGGCTTTTGCCTCTCTGCTGTGCGGTGACGTGCCTCGGCACTCCACCGTGTAAGACTGCATTCTAGTTTCAACCTAGGGTGTAGGCCTAGTGTAGTGTCTGATTCTAACACCAAAAAGGCTGTGGCTTGGATCGCTCGAGCATGTAGAAGCCGCCGCTCTCCATCTCCATCTGTCGGCCTGCACCACCAAGTAACCCGCGTTCACTATGCTCCTCCGCCACCACATGGCTCGCAGGAACTCTCCCGCACCCACTCCAGATAAGATCAAGATCGAGGAGCTACGTTGCGACTTGCATAGCAGCACCACCACTGTCCATTCGAGTCCCAAGCCCGCAGCATGCAGCGAATTGCGGCGTTGGCCTCGCTGCTGGTGGCGCTGGCAGCCTCCGAGTCGCTGGAGAGCGACCCGACCATCGGCACGGGCGTTTTGACGCTGCTGGACGCTCACAATCCCGCTTTCGGCGCCGAGCTGCACGCTGGAACGGCCGACATCACGTTCTCAGCCACCGACGCGGACGACGTCGTGCTACTGTCGACCGAGAGCCGCAGCATCGTCGGAGCCGTGGTGGCGCCTGGAGACGTTGGATTTGATGAGAACGACGGCGCTCCAAGCACCAGTGGAGCGAATGGATTCGGCTTCCAGACGCTAAACAGGCGGAGGAGGCTGGAGGTCGGCAAGAGCGTCGACCTCGTGCGGCTCGAGGCGTACTTCGGCGTGCCCATGGAGACGGACGTGACGCAGCTGCCGACCAAGGCGACGCACCACCCGATCGCGTGGCCCAGCAGCTACTGGCCCGTGTACGCGGACAGCATCAACTACCGCTGGGCCGGGGACGACGAGCCGAGTCCCGCCGAGAAGTACGCGGCGTCGTTCGGCCACGACGTCCAGACGTTTATCGACAGCGTCTCGGCCAACAACGGCATCGACTCGATGGCCAAGCGCACGGCGTGCACTCAGGATAGCGACTGCAAAGCTTTGAATGACGGAAGCGTGTGTGCCATTCGACGAGGCAAGACGTCGGGCCGCTGTGTTCCGACGTGGTTCGGCATCTGCCACGCTTGGGCCCCCGCTTCCATCCTGGAAGCAGAGCCGACGTGCGCTGTGATCCGCAACGGGACGACGTTCGAGCCCTACGACATCAAGGCGCTGCTCACGCTCGCGTACGACGGCTCGAGCATCCCGACGCTGTTCACCGGCACGAGGTTCAATGGACCAGATAACGCTGCCAACAACACGGACCAGTACGGCCGCTACACGGACACCAAGCGCCGAGACATCAGCCCCGGGTTCTTCCACATCGCCATCACCAACATCATGGGCATCCACAACCGCAGCTTCGTCGTGGACGTCACGGCCGGGGCCGAGGTGTGGAACCAGCCCGTCCGGGGCTTCGAAGTGCGCGAGATGACGTGGTTCACCCCCCAGGACGCCGCCAAGAAGTTCTACAACGTGGCCGAGTACCCGTTCAACGCCAACGCCACGTGGATCATGAAGGCCACCACTCGCTTCCAGTGGGTCGTTGAGTCCGGTGAGAACGGCCCGCTGGTCGCCACCAACATTGTCGACAAGTACACGCAGTACGCCGACTACCAGTACTTGCTGGAGACGGACGACGACTATCAAATTCTTGGAGGCGAGTGGCTGTACGACTCCAACCAGATCCACCCCGACTTTCTTTGGCTGCCGGCGTCAAAGCCCGACCACAGACGTCGGCCTCGTGTACTCTGAAGTAGAAGAGCTGCTGTACGCGTCTGTCAATGGCGAGTGCTGAGACCAAACCAGGTCCGGTGCTACAGCATAATGCTTGTGGACTTTTTTTTCTAGATGTAGGTCATGTTGGTGGCGTGTTCACGCGACAATCGTGGCGTGAGGTAAACTATGAATGGACAATTGCGCGTGTTCAAGGCGAGAGATCCACTGTTGACCGTGCATTCAGGCTGATGCGACCGCAGCACGTCAATTGATTGGCCTCTTGCGGGGCCAAAATCGCATCGTCACAGCCTCACACGACTTTCTCAGTTTGATTTCTCATCAACGCTTTGCTGGTCAAAGGAGCATTCACACTCTCACACTCATCTATCTGTGGCTGTCATCACTGCTTTGAACGCATTGCTATTGCCCTCGGACCTCCATTTCTCAACTTTCCTGCTTCCTGCTACTTGTAAGGAGACTTTGTTGTTGTCTCTAACCTTACTGCGCAAACTTCTCGCGGAGCTTCTTGAGGCGGCCAGTGAATTCCTCGTAGTCCAAGTAGCAGCCCTCAAGGTGGCGGCGAGTGTTGATGGCGTTGTATCCCGAGCGTCCGTGGAGCATGCGGCGGTTGTTGAAAACGAGAAGTTCGCCCTGCTTGAGACGCCAGTGAAGAAGGTTTTCAAGGCTGCGAGTTTCGTTGGCAAACACGCGGAGAGCTCGGTAGAGCGCACGCTGTTCATCCAAAGCGCTGGCACCTTCAGCAGCTTCGAACGGAGCAATGAGAGCTTGGTTGTAGCGAAGCTCCTTCACTCGGCCGTCCGGGTGCAGAGAAATCACAGGACCGTCAAAGCGGAAGTAGTGCTTCTCGCTCGAGAAAACGTGCGAGACGTTGACCGTCGTGAGCACCCGGAAGGCCTCGGGGTTTTCATGGCGGATCTTCTCGGCAATGTAGTAGCCGTCCACGATCGTGCTCTCTCCTCCTACCAACTTCTCGGCCGAAAACTCGAGGCAGTGGAGGAACTGCACGCCAGGCTGCGAGTCGCTGAAGCACAAGTCCGTGTGTGGGAACAGAGCTCCGCCAGTGAGCGACAAGCTCGTCGGGTCCGGCTGGTCCTTGACGTCCCACGAGCTCTCTCCCCAGAACGAGTTGCGGATCACCGAGATGCGACGACCGACCTGCTCGACTCGCTTTCGACCATGAGGAACGTCCTCGAGGATCGTGAACCCGTACTTGTTGAGCAGCTCGAGCCACTCGAGCACGCCCTGCTCGCTTTCAATGATCTGCGAGAATGGCAGCCTGGGCAAAGTCGGCAAGTTCTTCTCCATGTCTGCCACGCTCCACAGAGTCTCCTCATACTTTGCTGGAGCAGGAGTGCGAAGGCCTGGTGAGTACTTTGCCAGGAACGAGAACGGGAACGCGGACTCGTGCTTGTCAGCCGATTCCCACGAAATGTTGACCGTCTCGGCCTTGGCGTCGACGCTGACGGACTGAGCTCGAATGTCGAGATCAACTGAGGCCGACTCCAGAATTCGCTCCTCTGCCACTGCGTGGTAGCACGCAGAGCAGCGGCAGTTGTCACGCAACCAAACGTTCAAGAAGGTGCTGAAGCACGAGTATTTAGGACCATTAGCTCAAGATCAAGGAACTCATCCGAAGCCTGAAGATTGTTACCTCGATTGGCCATTGCTCCAGTTGAGAGTTACTTGGTCATCAGTCGAGCTCGCACTAACGACGGCGACGGACATGTTGAAAGGCGGAAGAAGGAGTCGGAGACTGCTATGCTCTTGGCGAGTTGGCGAATGGCCAACAATCCCGTGATGATGAATTCTTCATACAAGTTCTGAAGACCTCCATCCCCATGACCAGCATTGGACTTTCAAGCACATGGATCTACTGTCATCTAGTCGTTGTCATGGATAGCTGCGTTTCCATGAAGCTCGCAACTTGCACTTCCAGCTCCATCCAGTCGCCTGCCTCGGCTAGCTCACAGGCAGCTTTTGTTGGTTGCAATCTCCAGATCGAGTCGAGGCATTTATGACAACCCGGAGCGGCCTGACCCACTGCCTGACTGACTAGTGGTTGGTTGGATGTGGTGCATCCCCAAGGCGCCAATGTCTCTCGCACGTTTGACTTTGTCACTCCTCGATCTTCCTGTTTGACATCCAACCAGCTTTTCAATTGGCAATCACATCGATCCAATCGAGTCAAGCACCTGCACCGAGTCACGAAACTCTTCACGGTCTTCGGAGATGCCTCCCTCGAGGATGCCCACATCAACTTCGCCTAGGAGTCCTTAGTAAGGACACGCTAAGGGACCATTTAGTCATTTCGTGCAGAGACGCGGGCACCCACTTCACCCCAAGACCAACTTTCATGCCTCCCATCGAGTCCGGAAACTCGAGCCATCTCATTGTCGCCGATGCGTGTGCGCCATGCTCGTCACGCTACCTTCGAACGAAGAAACGGAACTTCATTGGATCTCCATCAGGTCATTTTCCAGTTCGTTGACTCGCCTTTCAAGGTTTGTGCCGATCATGATGCACGACCACGAGCGGCACTGATTGGACGTGGGCGTGAACAAATGACCGACTTGCATCCCGCCCAGCTGGTCCCGTGAAGCAGTCGACTGATGAGATTGTGTGATGACATCGGAGATTGTGTTGAACCGATTGGGTAGATGCCGGATCGCCACTGTGCGAACCTCCATCAGCTGGCTGTCGTGTCAGGCGTGAAGACAGTGACCCGCGTGTCAAATGCACGAGCGGTGCAATTTGCATGCTCGTCGTTCAAATGACCGAGCCCAACGAAAGTATCAGAGCCCGATCGACTTTCTTGTGGTTGTGGTGGCTTACCTCCTTCCTTGGTGCCATTCACGAGGCTCAGCTTGTTGTTGGGATAGAATCCCTGTCTGCCAGTTTGCCGCTGGTTCACATCGTTGCTCACTTGGGAATTTGCCACAACGGCGGCACCAGAACCATGAGTCTCTCCTCGATATCATGCACTCGTGTCGTGCTCGCCGCCGCCCTCGTGGTCTTCGGATCACCGTTGTTCACGACCGAAAACGCTGGAGTTCAAGCTGAGAGTGCCGACCCACTCGACTTTCCTGCGTGCCCAGAGACCCACTCGCCCGAGTACTTTTGCTGCAAGTACTCGGATTCCACCATGGAGGTGTTCACCAAGTTCAATCTGCCGACCGGAGGCGCGTACGAGAGCGACTACCGCGATGGTTGGGCACTTGGACGCAAGATCAACTTCCCGTACCGCAAGTTCACGCCCGACACGCCAACTTTCTACTACGACGAGCCCGAGACTATCTGTCGGATGCGAGTCATCGTCACAGACTTTTCGACTGGAGAGACGACGCAGGAGCTGCAGTGCGCCACCAGCGACGACAAGGACTTTCTTGAGTCATTCGATGTGAACTCGTCGCTGGTTGAAGACTCACAAGATTCGACGGTGTACTGGACGTCGCCGACGAACGCGAGAAACAACAATGCCTCGTTCCCGATCGGAGCACAGTGCACCAGCCTCATGGACGCCTTTGGAAGTGTCAACGCTACTGCCAAGGCTCTATGTGCTTCGACTTCGGGATCTGTAACCCCGCAGTTCGTG
Organism: Phytopythium chamaehyphon; assembly: GCA_023334415.1. Lineage (NCBI taxonomy): Eukaryota > Oomycota > Peronosporomycetes > Pythiales > Pythiaceae > Phytopythium > Phytopythium chamaehyphon. The sequence continues at coordinate 29,083 of JAASGX010000208.1, read as the reverse complement.
ACCTACGGCGAGTCCAAGCTCGTCGTTATCTACGTGCTGTATGCGTTGGTCTTCGTATTCCTTGGGCTCTGGGCTTTCTACAAGCAGCAGCATCACGTTGGAGTCTCCAATAGCGCCAAGAACTCCTCGTCTAAGCCTGATCTCGAGATGGCACAGAAGTTGCTGACAGAGCCCGTGACTCCGCCTCCGTACCACAAGCAGGCAGAGGTTGTTGCTCAAACGGCCGCTGCTGCTTCTGCTCTTGATCCTAGTGTGGAGCAGTCCGGCTTCAGCTCTTCATTTATCGGTCGACTCGTGTTCGCCTACTTTATGCTTGCAACGCTAGCACTTCACGCTCTTGTGATCATTGTCATCTGCGACTACTACGCTAAGTTCACCCCAACTCTTTTCGGCCCGCACAACGCGCTCGTGTTTTTCCTTGTTTGGCTAGCTGCTGCACTTTGGCTCGCGGGAGTCGTCATGTTCAAGCACACGGTCCGCAACTTTTTCCGTCTTAGTGCTTCGCTTGACCAATGCGACTTCGTGCACATGGTGCGTCATGAACAGTCTGGCAGCGATGGGGATGGCGAAGTTCTCCTCACGGACCAGTCCGGTGTTTCGGACTTTGTTGCTCGCGTCGAAGCAGCTTTCACCTTCTTTAGCTCGTCAAAGTCAACTGGGAGTGTCCGATACCAGGAGACCATCAAGGTGCAAACGGTTGGCGACAGACGAGTTGTCGAGTTCCAGCACATGCGGTATGTCTACGACGAAGACATTCGTCGGTTCATCCCTGGTACTCTGGCGCTCTCGCGTTCGGTTGCGCTCACTGCTGCTCCTACTGGAACTTCTGCTGCTGATGGTTTGACTGCATTTGAGGCGGATCGTCGCCTCAACCTTGTCGGTGTCAACGCTGTCGAGGTGCAAATGCCGTCGCTCGCAAAGTCGCTGCTGCTTGAGTTCTTCACGCTCTTCTACGTCTACCAGATCATGAGCTACTACGTGTGGTACTACTTTACCTACTGGAATCTTGGCATCGTCATGACCATCGTTGTTGTGGGCACGGCGGCTGTGAACATCTGGAGCACTCGTCACATGCAGGCTGCAGTGGTCACGCTCACTCGTTACGAGTCTCAAGTCGAGGTCTGGCGCCGTCAAGAGTCGAACAACGGAGTCTGGGTCAAGATTGACTCGCGCGAACTTGTTCCAGGAGATCTGGTGAAGGTGCAGGAAAACTGGGTGCTTCCGAGTGATCTCGTGCTGGTCTCTGGCTTGGCTGTTTGCGACGAATCAATGCTGACGGGCGAGTCAATGCCTGTGCAAAAGTCGAGCCTCCCGTCAGTTGCAATGCTGGAAGACCCTGGTGCATCAACTGCCGAGTACGGAAAGAAGCACACGCTATTCGCTGGTACACGAGTGCTGGAGTCTGGACGTGGTGAAGAAATCCTTGCGGTTGTACAGTCGACTGGTGCTTACACGACGAAGGGCAAGCTTGTCCAGTCGATTTTGTTCCCTGTTCGCATGCGATTCAAGTACGACGAGCACCTAAAGGCGCTGATCGCTCTCCTGCTCATATACGCTGTCATTGCGTGCTACCTCGGCATCAACTTCCTCACCAGCAACGGAAAGCTGACCAACAAGATGACAGCCTTCTGCTACTGCATCTTCCTCATTTCGGCTGTTGTCAGCCCTCTGCTCCCTGTGGTGATCACTGTCGGCCAAGTGAATGCTGCCAAACGCCTTTCGAGTCGAGGGATCTTCTCTCTTAACGTGCAGCGCATCACGCTATTTGGCAAAGTGCGCGTATTCTGCTTTGACAAGACGGGAACGCTCACCAAGCAGGGACTCGACTTCCTTGGCGTTCAGCAAGTCAACAATGCAAGCTTCGAGCCCACTGTCATCAACGATGTTTCATCTGATTCTTCGAATGTGAGTCCTCTCCTTCAGTATGCGCTCGCTACTTGCCACTCAGTGAGCTCCTTGAACGGCGGCTTGGTGGGCAATGAAGTGGAAGTGCGCATGCTCGAAGCGACTGGATGGTCTCTCTTCGACACTACCAAGACCCAAGACGGCACTTCAACTACACCGTTCGTGAAGTCTCAGTCGACAGAGCTTGAATTTGTCAAGCGCTTTGAGTTTGACCACGCTCGTATGTCCATGAGCGTTGTTGTCCGCAACAGAGCGACCGGCAAGCTTTTTGTTTTCTGCAAGGGATCGTACGAACGTATGCAGCAGCTGAGCCACGCGGATAGTGTTCCGAGCAACTACAGCAGAATTGCTGATACCCACGCTCGACAGGGATGCTATGTTCTCGGAATCGCTGGCCGAGAGCTGCCTTCTGACTGGACTCCGGAACAAGTGAACGCTTTCATTGCCGACCGTGACTCTGTCAACTCCAGTCTGTCTTTGCTTGGTCTGCTGCTCTTCCGCAACGAACTGAAGCCGGACACTCCTGCTGCTATCGCTCAGCTGAAAGTGGGTGATATCCGTACGGTCATGATCACCGGCGACAACGCTCTTTGCGGCTGCTACATTGCTCGTGCAAGTGGTTTTATAGCACCTGACGCTCGTGTTTTTCTCGGTGAAGTTGTCAACACCGCGGACGCGAAGGAGCGGCTTGTGTGGCGTGCAATCGGGGACGATGAATCTGAAAGTGAGACCGTTTACACCCTTGAAGAAGTCAAGCAGGTTATTGCGAGCGAAGACAGCGTTGAGCTGGCAGTGACAGGAGCTGCATTTGACCACCTGAAGGCATCCTCGGAGTTGACGTCAAGCAACAGCTTGCTGCTGAACATCCGCATCTTCAGCCGCATGACTCCCGATGGCAAGGTCGCTTGTGTGAGACTGCACATGGCTGCTGGACTTGTGACTGGAATGTGCGGCGACGGTGGCAACGACTGCGGTGCTCTTCGTTTGGCTCACGCTGGTGTCGCTCTCAGTGATGCCGAGGCTTCCGTTGTTTCTCCTTTCACAAGCAAGCCAAAGAGCATTCAATCGGTTGTTGATCTGTGCCGTGAAGGCCGCGGTGCTCTCGCAACTTCGTTTGCCTCGGTCAAGTTCCTCATCATGTATGGCGTTATCGCGTCCACCCTGCGTCTGTTCCAGTGGTATCACGCAGTTATCATGTCCGAGTGGTGCTTCATCTTGGCGGACGGCGTTACTCTCGTCGGCCTTTCGTACGTGATCACTCTTTCTCGCCCACTTCCGGAACTTGGTGACCAGCGACCGACCTCCAGTCTCATTGGACCCACAACACTTGTGTCGCTCGTGGGCCAGGAGCTCATTAACATTGTCTTCCTGTTCAACGGAGTGCACATGCTTATCCGTGAGAACTGGTACTGCCCGTTCACGCCCGACAACGTCGATCTCGCAAAGTGGTGGCTACTCTCGGACAATCACATGGCTACTGTGCTCTTCTTCACAGTCATTACGCAGCAGCACGTGGCTGCTTGGGTTTTCAGCTTTGGGTCTCGCTTCAGAGCCTCGATCTGGCGCAACTACTTCTTGGTACTCGTGTACGCTCTTCTCATCACGCTCGATGTGTACTTGATTCTCGGTGGCCCTAGCGACCTCACCGACCTTTTTCGCATCGCCAGCAGCACCAACGTCATCGTGCTGCCGTACATTCCCATGCCATTCTCGTTCCGCTTGAAGTACTTCGCACTGCTTGTTGGTAATGTCGCGACTGTGATCCTTTTCGAGTACGTTGTTGTTCTTGGACCGGTGCGCAATTACCTCCGTCGTCGCTTCCACAAGGACCGGTTTAAATTGCGCAAGTAGGGAAGGCATCTCACCTATCGTTGTAATGTAATACATGTCCATCGTCTTTGTCATTGTCACATCATATCGCGAGTTTTACATAACAGTTTGAGTCCATAGACCGACTGGAAGGTGAAATCCTGTTGGAACATTCATCTGACTGCAACTCACACGTGGCTCGGCTCCATGTCCTTCTCCTCGAATGTTCGCAATGCAGCATAGACTTCTTTTGCCGTTGGACGATCGCGCGGGCTACCTCGCATGCACTGAAGACCAAGGTCTCGAATCGTGCGCGGGCAATCGCGATGGAATGCTGGACGAACACGGTTCTCACTCACCGCCATGGCAAGAATGGCGTTGGAGTTGAAAATCCCACTTCGACTACTTCTTCGACTGCTTGTCAAGTCATCGCCGATTTCCTCTTCATCGTCTTCCGGAACCTGATCGCCGTCACACGTGGTTGCGCCATTTGCGTATGGCTTTGCGCATGTATCCAACTCACACAAGACGACACCAAAAGAGTAAATGTCGACTTGCTGGTCGTACTTGTCGCCACGAATCACCTCGGGAGCGATCCACGCCACGGTCCCTACCTCTGCCGTCATTTGCATAGCAGTTTCAGACCCGCTCTTGACTCGACTGGCACCGAAATCACTCAGCTTTGCGATCCAAGTCTTGCTAAGTAGCACATTCTGTGCTTTCAAATCGCGATGAATGACCGGGTCGCTGAACGAGTGCAAGTACAGCACAGCATCCGAGATGTCGAGTGCGAATGCCAACTTGGATCGCCCAAACCCTGCTTCCTCGCGGGATGACCAGCACCACCCATCTCGTTTAGGATCCATCCTCAGCTGCCGCTCGAGCATCTCTGAAAGATTTCCATTAGGCATGAACTCGAGCACCATCGACAAATCCAAGAGCGTAGACCACGATATCCCGCGGAATGCCACGATCTTGTCATGTTTGAGCTTGGAGTACAGCCGGATCTCCTCCATGAACTTCTCCACGACACGAGGGCTCTTCTTAGCTTTCTCAGGGTACATTTGCTTGAGAACCACACGCTCACTTGACGATCGGAGCATCGCCGAATAGACCATGCCCCCTCCACCTTTTGCAATTATCTTGTCGCGCTTGATGTCTGTCAATGCGATTCGCAGCTTCTCAAAGTCGACATCCTTCCTCACGTCGTTTGCGATCATATAACCTTTTTGCGACGATGTCTCCCACTCACCATCAATGCTAACTGAACGGCTACTAGTCGTGTCAGCGCGGGAGGAATCAGGTCCTGCGGATGAACTGTGCGACAGTGGTTGGAGAGCTTTGGCAGCTTCAACAATAGTGTTGCCTCGCCGCCTCGTCGTCTTCTCGGCCTCTCGCTGCTGCTCGTATCGTTTACGCTTGCAGATCAGAAGCATTAGCATCACGAAGACGACTCCTGCCATGCTGAACAGGAGCAGGAAAGGAGTCATCATGTTGGACCCTAACACCGCTGGAGTGCCACCAAAGCCGTATTTTGTCAGAAAGACAGAGTCTGCGCGAGGAAAACCGTCAGGCAAGACAAGGATACATGTGCGTCACTAGTTCAACAGTACCTGGAAGTACACAGACGGAGTAAGTCGTGTTCAGGATCGTCACAGAGCGCTCCGTGGCTTTTGATATGCACGAGCGATTAAGTGAAAAACTGGAAACTTCAAACACTTCAAGGCCTTCGACAACAGATTCGTCGGACTCTCGAATCTCAAGGTAAGTGACGTCACTCCCATTCAACAACCTGTTCGTGCCAAGCAACACAGCCACGTTAACCACGACTTGAATAGGTTCACTTAGTGCTTGGCGCCTTACAATTTCCGGAGGTTTGGTGGGAAAACGACGCCGTGGATTGTGTTGACGTTGTTGTCCGAGAGATCCCTGCAGTTTAGAGCGCACCGTTAGCTTCTACAAGAGTGGGAGAAGGAAGGAGTTCCACAGCTCACATGGAGAATGGGCGTCTGCAATTGCTAAAGTCAATGCTCTTGAGGGTTTGGATCGAGCTGTTGCGAAGAATTCTAAGAGCACCAAAGAGCGTGAGACAGTGAACCCTCCGCGATCAATCTATGCTGCCGCACAGCTGTCGAAGATCTGTGGGTGGCTTGAAGCCAACGAAGTCGGGCATGGATGTCTGTGACAGGTCGCTGAACACGAGCAAAGCCATTAGTACGTGAGCACCACCAACAAAGAGCACGTTGCAATGACACCGTACAGGATCTGCGTCATGCCCGGGAAGCTAGAGTCTGTAATGTTGGTGAAGCTCACGTTCCGAGCTACGAGCGCCACCGGTCCGACCTTTGTCGGAGCTGAGAACGCGCTGATCGGGTTGTTGGATACGCTTCTGCATCTGATCGTCAGAGTCTTGCCCGAACATCAGCACTGTACATGCACCCTCTTACAAGACTTGCAGCGCTCCCCACTGCGCTTGAAACACAAACTGCTCGATCTGGTTGTTGTCCAGGTACCTGTCCAGGCAGAAGAGGAGCTCGCCGTCAGCAGGTAGCCATACAAGCTCGATCCAATCACAACGCACATGCTCGTGAGCCCAGCTGGCACCTCGACGTCCTCCGCGTACTCAATCTCATTGAACGACACGTTCCTGCTCATCCACACCTGCTTCAGTCTCCTTCCTCTCCACAAACTCTCAGCGACTTCAAACTCGTACAGCTCTCCAATGCTCGTGGTGTTGCCCAGCGCCGTAAAGTCCACGGCCTCAATCCCCACGGCCGTCAGCGCCGTCAGCTCGATTTGCACAGCATTTTTGCAGGATTCCTCGCTTTCTTGCTCTTCTTGGCTGCTTTCTTGGCTTTCTTGGCTTTCTTCGTCTTCCGAGGTGCCCGCGAGGCAGAACGAGACCGTCGAGTTGTCGCTCGAGAGCTCGCAGTCGGCCACCAAAGTCCGCACGTCGGGGCACTCGCCCGCAATCTCCAGCGTCGCCATAAGGCTTCGATCACGATCACAATCGCAACAGTAGCTGGAAATTCCAGAGCCTGGAAATGCTAAGTGAGACTTGCACCCAAAGGAATCCACCTGCTTGGGGAGATGAGCCGAAATTGAGCGGCTACATGTCCAGCCGTTGTGTCGGTTTTGTGTACCAGCAAAACACACAAAAACTTGCCTCGAAAAACTTTGAAATGGGTCCTGTATCAGTGATATTGTTGGTGATGACAATGTGTTGTTAGGATTCCTGGGATTTGCAAAAACTCGGGCAATGGGATTGAGGTTATGCACTTCGCTGGAGCTGCTTGAGCGAGTAGTGGAGCTCCATGGACGTCGGTCGCTTGGATGGGTCGATGTCCAGGCAGCCCGAGGCGATTTTGAAAATCTCGGACGGACAATCGTCGCGGAACTTGGGCTTGTCCAGGTCGATGCTCGAGGCCGAGTCGATGCTCTGGCTTCGGGATGACCGCCGAGAGACCGGCCGCTTGGACAGGTCCAGCTCCGAGAGCAGCACGCCGAACGCGTAGACGTCAGCCTGGATGGTGAACTCGCCTCCGCGAAGCACCTCCGGCGCCGCCCACACCTCGCTGTTGCTCGCAGCTGCGCCGTAGCCGATACCCGTCAGCTTCACCTCCCAATTTGAGCCGAGCAGAACGTGCTTGGCTCGCAGATTTTGGTGGAAAATCGCGGGAGAGAAGCTGTGCAGGTACACGAGCGCCTCGGACACTTGCAGCGCAAGTCCGATCTTTGCTGGCGCCGTGCTGGAGTCTTCGAACCACGTCGTCGACTGCTTCGAAGACCTTAGCAGCGGCTTCTGCTCTCGCAGAAACGTCTCCAGGTTTCCCCGCGGAGCGTACTCTACTACTACTGCGAGGTCGTCAATTCCGGTCCACAGCAGTCCGTAGAACTCCGTGATGTTCTTGTGGTCCAGCTTGGCGCAGATCCGAATCTCGTCCATGAAAGCCACCAACCGGCCGTGGTGACTCGCATCGCGACGCACGATGAGCTGCTTCATCACTGCCATCTTGTCACCGAAGTGGACGAGATGCGTGACCGCAAAGCTTCCGTGCGCCAAGGTCCGGACCTGCATGATGTCCTTGTCGTCAATGCGCGAAGACGCCAGCTCGGAGTCCATTCGAACATCGTTCGCGATTTCGGTCTGAGTGAGCGGCTGGAGTGTCACGCGATTCGATGAGGTTGCCGTGTCGACTTCAGCAGTGTCCTCGAGCGCGTGCTTCTTCTTGTGGCGAGCATGCACGACCAGCATGACTATCATCCAGACAGCAATGAGGCCACTGACTCCGACGCTAAGGGCGACGACGTGGGTCTCGTTGCTCTCCTCGTCCTCAGTGTCAACTGCACATCTCCAGAGTGAGATGTTGTCCCGATAACAAACAAAGTTGCACATCAACGTACCACCTGCGCTCGACTGCTGAGCAGCAGCTTGGTTCCCGCCAAAGTAAACAGCAGAGAACTCCACGTCTGGAAAATAAAGTGTGAATACGCTGTTCACCTAACAAACTCGCACGGATCCTGTCCTACCTGAAAGCACGCAGACACTGATGGAGTCTGCGAGTGTTTTAGCCTCCGCCTTATCATTCGAGCACTTGGTACTCGATAGATCGTCGGCGTAGAACGTCGCCGTGGAGGATAGCAGCGCGTAATCGCTTTCCGACAGTACAATGCTCTTGATGGAGTTGTTTCGCAAGTCGCTGTGTCAACAAAATCGTCTAGTCAGCTCTCGCTCGAAGCAGGTACTCTATATCAAATGCTGGTACTGACAGAGTGGTCAGCTTCGAGGGCAGGACGATTCCAGATATCTCTTCGATGTTGTTTGACGAGAAATCGCTACGGAGAATGAACGGCATCAGCGCGTGGCTTCCAGGCGGCAACATTAGCTAATAACTCACATGGCCGTGATGTCGGTCTCGGAGAGATTCAACGAGAACAATTTATCGACACCGTTGTGGCTCGCATTCCTGTTGATTGGGAACAAAACGAGGTCAACCGACATTCAGCTGGGAACAACACCGTGAACGCGACAAACTGACAGCGTTCGTAAATCTCGCGGCGCACTAAAGTCCGACCAGTCCGCGAGGTCGTTATAGGCCAGGTCCCTGCCGTGGAAATGTTGTTAGAGCAGTTTACTTGATCGACAAGATGCCAAGCACTTACAAAACTTGAATGGTCGAAGCTAAAAGGACGCTTCCGATCGATGTAAACATGTTGTGGCGCACCACCAGCTCTTTGAGGTATGTGGCGCGGACATCAATCGTCTCGAGCGACGCAGAGCTGCAATTGCTGCGCAATATCCGCACACGAACGCTGTCAGCTCTCGACCTCTCTAGCAAGCAATCCCGGAAGGAACGTACAGTGACTCAAGGTACTCAAAGTCGTCCGAGAGTGCAAGACTTGACAATTTATTGAGCGAGATATTCCTGCCAATACACATGCGTCCCAGCACGAGCAAATTCAGTCCAAAATAACAAAACAATCTCACACCACAGCTTCAAAGTCGTACAAGTGCGTGAGCGACGTGGGGATCGACACCGCCGAGATGTTCGATATCGAGTTGCTCGACAAATCCCTGCCGTCCCAGCACCGCCACACACAAACACATCCATCAGCAACAACAAATAACAAAACCACAAGTTTTCCTCCACCCACAGCGAGAGCAGCGTTGCATTCGTCGCATTCGCGTCAAATCCCGTGAGTGAGTTGGAGCTCAAATCCCTGCTCCACCAAAAAAAAATCCCATCAGCATTTTCTTCTTCAGCAACATCATCTTCTTCTTCACTCAAAAATCTTCCAACGCACAATGCCGTCCACGAGCTTCCGACCTCGTCCACGGTCTCAATCCCTCGTCCGCTTGCATTGACCGCGCCGTCGACCTCGTCGACCATCACTCCTCCTCCACAAATTTCCACAATGCTGGAGCTGTTGGAAGCTTCTCCATCCGGCCCAATAACACACGCGCCGGCTTCTGACAGCGTCGAGGCGTCCACACAGCCGGAAACGAGCGAAATCTGCGCTGGGCACGCCCCGAGGGCCGCGAAACTCGCGTTCGAAGCCCCAGAAGCCGCCGGAGACGCGCGCTGGGGCCGAAATTGCACGCGGAGACGCGCGGAGCGCGCTGGGGACGCGCAGAGCGCCAGCGAGAGCAGCAGCAGCGCGCGCATCGAGGAATGGCCGAGTCGGAGCTTCACCTTCCCACCGCCTGTCTCCTGGTTCGGGTGTGATATACGAAAAGCGAGATGTTTTGGGTTTTTGAAAAGCGCACCCATGTTCACCCTTGTTGTGATCTGATATTGTGCCGATCGATTGGTACAAGGAAGAAGTTCGCCATGCAAGTTTTGTTGTTGATTATTGTTGTAGTGACCAGGGAAGAAAGTGGGTCCAGGGTGATGGAATTTGTCAATTGGACGTCGGCGACTTTGGTCTCATCGACTTTTTCAGCTCAAGTGTCAATTGTCGAAACACGAATGTCCTAGATCGCACCCATGGTCCGCACGTCAGTTCGCACCAGGAAAGTGGAATCCGAAAGCCGAGCAAGCAAGAGGCAAAGGCGAGGATGAAGGAAAATGAAGAAGTCAAAAACGATCTTCTGTGAGGATATAACAGTCCTCACAGAAGATTGTTTACTTGGTCGGAAGTTGCGCACGTTGGGTGGAATTCCGGTCTTGAATGGCTCGCCTGGGTGCAGGGGTCATCTGCAGCAGTCCAAGTGATCCGCGAGAGCCAAATGAGATATTGGCACAACGTTTTGAATGCATATAGCAGTACAGCGTGGAGGCGACTTGAAGATCATGCAGCAAACCATCGGGTTTGTCTAATAGCAAATCGACCGAAATAGGAAAAGTATCGCCTTCAACTTGAACCGGTTACGAGTTTGGAGTCACCATGGAGATTGGTGAAGGCGAACTGCCACCAGCTCGCGAGACGCTGCAGCTTCGCCACCAGTTGCTCACCGCGGGTGTTGAGGCTCGAGATGGCACGTACGACTCAAAACGCCACCATGTGTTGCTCTTCGATGCGCGTGGCATGGCGCTAAGGCTTTTGTCGCTTCGGCGTGAGATCAAGAGCGTCTCGCTGTTTGACACGCTACCAAGTGACTCATATGACCAACAGCAAGACGAAAATCGCCAAGCAGTCAAAAAGTTTGCGCTCAAGGTCAACAATAAAGTGCATGGCGGACCTAAGACGGACGACAAATCGTCAAAGGCGAAGGCCGATCGCAAGGTTTTGGATCTCTCACTGACGTACGCATTAGATATCGACGCATTTGTGTGTGTATACACTTCCGTGACAAGTGTTGAAAAGGAGAAGAGCAACATTGTCAAGCGCCAAAGGAGTGAGGTGGTGTTCTTCGAGCCGGCGACTCTCAACCGACTGGTGACGTACCCGATTCCAGAAGTACATACCTTGTCATGCTCGTTCTTTGATGTAGCTTCGAGTCGGCTAGTGCTCGCAACCGGACAGGAGAGTTCGAACTCAGATGATGAATTTGCGGGTTTGTCAGGCGCACCAACCCACGCGATCGATATTCTTCGAATTACCAGGCGGTCGATGCAAATGAAAACCGAAACCTCCGATAATGGAGCTCCAGGGCCCTCTCGTCGATCCACAATGCTGTGTATCGAAAAAGAAAAGGCTCGTGCGCAGCACCACACCCCATTGGCAATAGTCACTGGACCAAGAGAGCTCAAAAGGATCTACGCTGTTTCCAGTGCCGGCAAACACAAAGAAGATGACATTGAAAGTGGGCGAACTGTGATAGTTTGGTATCTTGAGCCGGCGCAAATCCCTCGTTATGTAATACTTCATCGAGTCACGCTACGAGAACAAATAATTTCACTTGAGCTTTCTCCGTGTGGCGGTTGGCTGCTGACAGGAACTCGTGGAGGAACACTTCAGGCGTGGTGCGCCTCGGAGCCGCCAACCTCGCCTAATAAAGCACTAGCAATCGGTGACCCCACCTATAAATCAGTAGCCGAGTCAGGCGGTAGCTGTGCTATTGGTACCATCAAATTCAGCACTGCTTCCCAGATTGGCGATTTCTACGAAGCCTCGATCCTAACATCTGATGTTGACTCAGGGTTGGTACGGCATTGGGTGCTATCAAGTGAGTCACATAATTCGTCTGGAAAAAGTAATGGATCAGTGAAGCTTCTTGGACAATACTCACCACAACAATCCGTCGCGAAGGTAAAAAAGTCAAGTCAGCTAGGTGTCTTGGGTCGCCATAATACGATCCTCTTATGTGTAAACATTGAAACTAGAGAGAGTACAGAAAGCATGGTCATTGTTATCAAGGATGATATTGTTCACGTCCTAAAGGTACAAGCTCGACTTCTTCAAATTTACGCTACCCCCAATCACGACAGTGTCATTGCCATCCTGAAAGCAGCGTTGGACACAGAATTATGTTTCATTTCACTACACCGATCAAGCACAACCCGATTACTGTTAAATACTAGACGACACGGGATCGTTGAGCAAAAGCCACTAGCAATGTTGCCGCCGAGTGGTTCGGCGCAAATTGCCGTTGTTGAAACAAAATCCGTCCCAACCATCAGTGATACGATCGTGCTTTGCGGGTGGACGGATGGAACGGTAGAAATATACTTGATGTCGACATCAGAACGGATTGCACTCTTGCAAGATGAGCACATCAAAGGCAGGGCAACAGCAATTACGTGCTACGTTGAGGGGGAGCATGCTTATAAATCAAAACCTACCGCACTCAAACGAGATATCAACGAGTTTTGTGTTCTAGCCGGGATTGAAGATGGCTCAATTTTTTATTGGAAACTTAAATTGGCTATCGTTGGCCCCCATTTTTCTGCGTCTAAGCAACAGTTGTTAGCTTCTACAGCAAAAGCTATACGTGCTCATGGTGTGCATGTGGTTCAAATGTCTACGAAACTTTCCAATAGCTCTATGCCTGTCGTGATTTCTGTTGCAGCAGATGGGTGCGTGAAAGTATGGCAACTTCCAAAGCTGAAAATGGTAGTTTATCTTATGTTTGAAAACATACCAGCGGCTCCTTCGTGCATTGGATTGATTCGCACCGACGACAACGACGAACATGCTTTAGTTGTTGGGTTCGAACACGGTTCTCTAAGCGCATGGGAGGTTTCGAATAATGCAGCCGAGTTCAACGAGATTAAAATTTCCGGAGCCCACGAACGTCGAGTGTCTAGTATTTGTAGCATTGAAGGTGCTTTGCAGCCCCATTTTCTTTCTGCCTCTTTTGACATGACAATTGTCGTTTGGGCTATTGTCAACAGTGTAGTAGAGGAAAAGCGGTATTTTGACGTGGGTGCGCCAGTTGTGGACTGTTGCGTAGTTGGTGGATATGTGATGGTCGCATTTGCGCATGAAGTTGCAGCTCTAAAGCTTTCAGGTGTTGTGATGCCCTATAACCAAGATGAACAAATGGCCGTCGAAAATCAACATGCCGATTCACTGCGCAGCGAACACGACCAAGAAGAGATACCTATCCATGCCAATCATAATCTGAAACCCATCGGGGCACTTACCTTAGACCATCTCTCTGTCAGCATCCCAACTGTGACAAGCAGAACGCCTAGCAGTTTACTCGCACCGGTTACTATCTACCATGACGACATGATTCAGCCACCGAACTCGGCTGAAATTCAAACGGATTTATTTGATCGGTGGGAAAACGAGGAAACAGCTGGCGAAGACACTGACAACACCATTTCACCAGCGGAGGGAGCGATTAAAGATTCTAAAGTCAATCCCATTGCCAAGGCAAAGCGCATGAATGCTAAAGTAGGGGTGACAAAACCTGCGCGGAAGGCAATTATCGTCTACAACAGTATGGGCGAAAAGAGCGTTCGTTGGGTGCAGGTAGAGGCAACTTCGCCGATGGATATTCCCCATACTTCGAAAATCCCAGCTAACTCCGCGAGACTTTCGACGTCTGTCAAAGCTCCATTCTCAAATGCCGCATCTCTCTCATGCGCAACCGACGTGGAATTTTCAAAAGACGAACAAAACAATGTTGATACAGATGCTCAAGGGTGGACGACAACTAATGAAGCCAACAACCACCTTGAGAAGACTTCACGACGGAAGTCAAAACGACAATCAAAGAAATCCGTGGTAGAGTGCATCGCGGCCACAGGTGGAGATATGTCTTGGGTATCCGAGCCATTGGTTAGTCACCTTAAGCTTTCGATCGGCTTTCGACCATACTGGTCTTCGGATTACTGCTGGTGCCAACCAGCAATGCCGTTGAATGTGATTGAGATTGAGGATGAAAAAGATAATGGGGAATCAAGCGTCAAAAAGTGCAGTAAATGCAGACGTAGTTTACATGTGCTCGAGCTAGCATCGGAACGATATCGCCCACACTTTTCAGTTCGTGCCATTCTAGACATTATTCAGGCAGTGTACTCAAAGCTCGCCGCTAGTGCTCATGGTCAGCTGTTCAAGAAAGTGAAAGGAAAAGAGCAACTCGAAGATGACGAGCAAACCATGTCAATTTTTGCAGCACTCATCTCGGTGATGAAGAGCCGATATGGAATGCAGAGCGTAGTGCAAACTAAAATCAAGCAGCTGATGGTCTCGATGTGTCACTTCATGCGAGAAGTTGACGCGATTGCCGTGTTTGGAGAGTTTCTAGCAATGCACGCACGCGATGGATCAACACTTGAGGAGCAAGCGCCCAACGAGTTGGTCGCACTTTGTGTCTGCTGCTATACTTGGCTCTACTCACGGCAGATGGTCATGGCGGGCAATGCGATTGTCAGCACCATGGCGAAAGAATCACCTCATGACGAGTTCAAACCATGTGACACGAGCTGTGGGTCCAAACACTGGCAGTTTGTGCCGCTTTCGTGCGCATTGTTGTGTGCACAGGAAAATTTGATGTATCCTCTTGTCAACCCCGGCTTCCTTCGCAATATTCTTCTCTTCACGGGAGACTACGCGCAGGATTCCCGATGGTTATCAAGTCTCGAGATTGAAGGTGGCGGAGTAGATGGTGCAGGGGGCCCTCAGTCTGCCTACGCCTCCCTTCGTCAACGGTGGATCGAAGTCCATCGCTTCATGCGTCTCATTGTCGGCGAGTGGCGCCAGCAGAACGAGTCCTTTCGTGTAGCAGAGCGAGTGCTTTTCCTTCAATTAGACGGAACTGGAGAAGCAGACACTCAAGTGCTCGAGAAATTGCGTCTCATATTGAGCTGCTTAGTGTTCTACGACCACGATCGTGTTGGAGTAATGGCAATAGCTGACTTCACGAACATTCTTCGTCGTTTGAGGTATCTGTGGCCAAACGAGCGGATGACAGAGGCTGAAGCTGCTGAGACGATGGAAGTCTCAATTACGTTTGAAAATGCGGTTCGCGCATCTTGTGCACGCTTCGCGGACACTGAACGGGATGGTCAGTTGTGTTACCTCGACTTTTGGGCCATGCTTTACGTAGTCGGAATGAAGACTCGCAGTATGATTAAGTTTCGTGAAATTCCCTCCTTTTGTCACGACTACAAGCTTGAAGTCGCGCCTCAGCTGCAAGAGATCATTTTGAGTTTCATGGAACAATCATGTACAGTGCTGTTACCCAAAGGACTGCTACTTGGTAAAAGCTCTTTCGACCAGAAGGCCACAAAACAACATGTTCGACGTATTGGCGGTCTACATGATGGCATGGTAGATTTAGCAAAGTCGTTGACTACCTCAATGTCTGCAAACGATCTCATTGCATCACGATACGAGGTAGATGATGTTAGCGGTGGCCACTCCGGGTTGTTCGTAGAATCGTCTACTCTTATACTGCACCAAAATGCGAGTACCTCGGCAGCGGATAGATTTCAACCGGTCATCGGGTATTCTACAACTATCAAGACACTAAGAGAACACAAAGCAAAGCTGATGCAAGCTCATTCGAAAGAGCCTGCACTCCTTCGAGCTTCGTCATTAACCTTTACAGGAACAAGTTCTCAGATCCAGCAGCAACGCACTAACGCTCAACATCCAAACCAATCAAGCCTAAACGGATTGGTCAAGACAGAACTACCTCGTGATCACACTCAAACATCGCAGATCGGAAACTTGTATGTTCAATTTCACGATGTGACCCCGAGACGACTCCAGGTACACAGTAAAACCAAAAAAGTTGAGGATTCAGTGAATGACACCGAAGCCGAGATTTTAACGAATAGGGAATATGCGCTAAGGGAAGAACCCGTCGATTTACCACTTATAGTTCAAGGTAACGCTGACTTGCAAGTACTTGAAACGCAACATGAGCTCGCCTTAAACCCCGAAGATGAGGGAGGTGAGGAAGGTGAGGAAGTCACGATTGAGGCTCAGCAGTTTCCATTTGTGATTGATCAAGTGGAAGACAATCCCTCCACAGAGCTGACAGTGCTTTTATCAGCTCGATCAATAATCTCAACTACAACAGACCAAAATGAAACAGAGTCGAGCACATTATTGCTTGACTCTGCTCGAGGATCACCGCTTACTCGAAGACGCAGCAGTACAACAGTTATTTGTGTGCCACCCGTAGACAAAGAGGATAGATTGTCAACGTCCCTCATAATATCCTCTGAAGCCATCATCCCGCTGTCAAATGAGCAGGAAACGAAAGAGCGAGAACCACTTCGTAAAAGAAGTCCACTCCGAGATAATCGGCTTCGATCCGCGTCAGTGGCCACAATTTCGTTGAGTGGAGATATGTCGTGCACACAACGTCAAGAAAAAGCCGGCTCGCTTCGTGTATTGACACCGAACAGTGAGTCACCATCCAAAGCCATCGTGTCAGAGGTTGAAACGAATTTATCCGAGACCACTGAGTCCATTGTCGTCAATGACAGCACACTATCTGCTCAGCAATTGATCACGGCCAGGAAGGCTTCACAAAGCTCTTTGCGACGGTCTAGTACGAGCAAGCCACCTTTGATCAATACAGAGCCTCTAGACCAACAGGAAGAAATTTTTTCGCCTATTAATCCAGAATCAAACGCGGCAAGTGCAAGAACTGACAGTGGATCAAACGAGGGTAACCACGAGAGTGAGACCGGAAGCAGTGAGAACGATGATGGAGAAGACTCCGACCCTGGTGAAGAGAATGGTGAAGAGTTTGATGTTAATCTTGATGCTGTTGAGCATATCGCGGTGGAGGAAGCCAATAAGACTGGCATACAGCTGGAAACAGCAGCTGATAAGCCAACATCAGGTGTGCGCGGTGTTGACAATCAACCAAAACAGACTTACCCAGTTGAATCTCATGAAAGCACAGACGCAGAAGACAGTGGTGGTGTGAGTGAGACTGTGTCTCATACACAACCTTACATAATTGAAAACACGGCATTACAAGCGCACACAACCATCGAAATGACACAAGTGAAGAACGAGACTGTAGCGCATGAGGAAATCGTGGGTCTACCTTCGAACGTGATTTCAGCCTCTGAACCTCAGAGCCAGAATAAAAACGTTATAGATACATTAACGACAGCCAAGCTCTCCCATCTTCGTGCGCCTGATGCAACAAGCCCACGAGCACCAACGAAAACAAACATAGATGCTCCGCAAACCGAGGAGCCCACTGCTCAAGACGGTAGCCGCCCAAATACAGCGCAAACCCACGCATTTCGATTTTCTCAACAACCAAACTTTCGTTCCAACGCACACTCTTTCAACAATCCGTTTCGATTCGCTCAATGGAGTCCCCGGAGTAATTCGGATGGCGAGTCTGATAAGGAGGAAAGTTCGGTAACCAGTAAGGAGGGCCAAACACCTTTTATCTCCCCTGTGAACGACGATGAAGATGATGAAGAAGAGGACAATGTTGACGATATGGAGCTCAGACTATCTGAAACGTCTCGCAGGCGCATACATCCACCTTCTCGCCTCAAACACCAACTCTCAGCAACACGATTGTCCGTCCCAGGATGCAACGTTCAAGATGACGACCCGAACATGATTCCTCTCGGTACTCGACCATTATCATCATCACGTCCAACTTCATCAAGAAAATACCGCCTAGACGACAAAGCTCGTCGCGCACTTTTCGGCGATGGCGAGCGCCTAGAAGCCGGACTTGTTCTTGGCGCCGATGCCGAGGCCATGATCCAACAAAAATGGGTGTCGATATTTCATGAGGCAGAAATTGCAATGTTTTCTCCAGTGAAGCAAGCAATCGAACGAAAGCTTGAACAGCAGCGCCTTATCGAAGAGTCCCAAAGCCAGTTGCGTCGTAAGCGTCAGGAAGAAGCAGAACAGGATGCAATGCTGATGCAGTTGGCTAGAGGAGACGAGATTACTACTCAAGAAGTGTTACCAATACAGGCGAGGTTACAGAACCTTCGCCATGAACGCATGAAGCGTGAGAGCTGCAATCAGTTGCACATGGAGCTTACGTTTGGTGAATGTGTACGAAGTGAGTGCCAAGACGCATCAGATACTCAGTATTACCACTTTCACTACGCCGAGGGCAATCTCGTGGGCTCTATCATCACCATCGCACTGCACATTAGCACAGGTGATGCCGACATGTATATGTCAACGGATACTCGAGTCCCAAGCTCAACTGATTACACGTGGAAGTCGACACGCAGTGACGGGCAGTTAAGGGAAACAAACGACGACGAAGGCTATTCCTCCCCACTATCTGGTGAAAATGCTAGCCTAAGAATTGTACTTTACCCGCAAGATCTGCTAAAAGCGCGATCTCTCGCTTCTAACTGCTGCCTTATTGATGATGACTGCAAATATCAGCAAGATCGCCTGTCGTTTTACATCTCTGTTGTCGCAAGGACCCCGAAGACGATTTTCTCAATTGCGGTAATGTGTTCGGGTCAAAAGACGGAGCCGTCCCGCGCAATGCAAGCCGTTGACTACTTTATTGATCGCTTCAACTCCATTGCCCAATCGTTTGCAACGTCCAGCTCCTCATCAAGCCGTTCATCGGCGCAAGTTCCCGCGACAACACGCTACACAGGTGAGACGAGAGAGCAGTTTGTGCAGCGTATCAAACACTACCGTGGGTTAGATGAAGAGCAGGACGAAATGACCGACACCCCTAGTTGCGGTTTACCTGCGGCGCGCAAGTCTACACCAAGCGAGAGTGAAGACACGGATGTTGAGTCATTCCAACACTTGCTCGAAGCTCTGAGCAACAAGACCAGGAACACACTAGCTGGAGGCAACAAGCGAGCATCGTTTCTTCTAGCTGGCCCAAGCGAAGAGCAACGAGAATTAGTTCAAGACGAAGAGGAGCGATTGCAGGCCCAGCTCTCTTCACCCCAACAAATTGCAGCAAATCAAATTGTCCCCGAACTCACCGCGAACAAACGATACTCTTTCATGAAAGACAAATCACGGCGACGTCCTCGCGGACGGACGCCTCCAAATCAGCGTCTGTCTCCACTGAAACACCAGCCAGCAACTGGGCCGTCTGCAAGTCTTCATGTCGCGAAGTTTGCTCCACGGCCAGTAGCTTACAGCCTGAGCAAGTTGGATGTGCCTTTGGCTCCGCTTGGAGCATCCGCTTCTATGCCAATCCTAGGAGCGCCAAAGAGAGGGATCGCAACAAATTCAAGAAAGTAAATGTGCGTTTCATGTTTTTGAGTCTGCGTTTATCTGTGTTGATTGGATTTGAAATACAGACTTCGTAGATTAGTGTTGTGGTTGGTGATAGACTTTTACAAGCAGTTGCCTTGGCATCGCACTTCCAACACTAGCCAACTATGCGGCATTCATTCTGGTTGAAGTTTATCAACACTCGTAAAGCGCGTCAACACCTTTGGGCTGACGTTTATGCGCATTGCCAATCACATCCGGCAGATGTGATCTGTTCGAGGTCTCCGTGCGTCAGCTTTCATCTTGTCACTCTCGATTTTGACCAGCCCCTCGCAGACCATCAGCTTCCAACCCTGAAACTTTCGATATCTATGGCGTCTCCACGACAGCAGCAGTTTGAGAAACGGTGCGATCAAAATGCATCTTGTGTCACCACTATCTCGATACTGCGGACAAAAAGACCGAACTACATTTTTTTTTGCAGATGCTGGGAGTGCTTGGACTATGTGCGGTCGCACGCAACCGAAGGCGATGCAAGCTCTGTGTGGCATGCGATCGACGATTTCTCGCGCGCCAACTTTCTCATGAACATCGGCGACGTTAAGGGGGACATTGTCGACAAGGAACTCGAGGCGATCCGCCCCAAGGTATAATCAATTTGACTCGTACTACCCCTGGATGCGATTGTGAGAAATCTAACAAAATGGCAAACAGATCATGGCTGAAATTGGCGCTCTTGCCGGCTACTCGGCCGTGAGATTTGCTAGCAAGATTCGCGAGCTTTCAGGGCCCGAAGTGCGCTACTATTCGTTTGAGATCGGACCAGGATTCGCGGACATCGCCTCTCAGGTGAGCTCGGAGCAGTTGTACCGTAGCAGGGTACCGAATGCTTACAACTGTCGTAGATGGTCGCGTTTGCTGGTCTCAGCGACATCGTCACTTTTATCGTGGGTCCATTTGAGGAGACGTACACCGAATTGCGCGAGCTCAAGATTGATCACTTAGACGTAAGGATTATTGAGATCTCTTCGTGGTAGCTATCACTGACACTACTGTTTCGCTAGACTCTCTTTATTGACCATCGAAGCTCTGAGTATCTCTCTGACCTCAAGCGTATCGAAGAAGGCGGGTGGCTCCGCAAGGTACGACGGGCTTTACTGCATCACTGATGAATTTGTGCTAAGTTGCTCCTTGTATTCATTAGGGCTCCGTCGTCATTGCTGACAACGTTCTCATGAGAGACCCGGAGGGATACCTGGAATACGTGCGGACGCACACCAAGTTTTCGTCCAAGCTGATCGAATCGCATATGGAATACCGCGAGGACGTCACGGACGGAATTGAAATCTCCGTTCGCCTCGCCGACTAGAGTCTCAGCTCTCATAAAGAGGAGTAGTACAAGTAACTGCAAATAACGAGCGAAACATGTGAGCCTCTTCAAATCACAAGATATCTGGTAATGTTTGTGGTCTCGCAAAGACCTCAACTTGTGAAAAGATGAATTGTGTGATTGGCAAACGTTCAACGAGCTACACGTCAACGTGCTCTGAACTTACGCACAGCTCCAAACTCCGCCTAGGCGTAAACAGAGACCTCGACGCCATCCTTCTCGTCGGTGTACTCGAGCAGCGACTCGTGCAGCACGGACGAGAAGCGTGGGTGGGCGCGTACGTATTCAAGATAGTCGGGCACTCCGGGAGCGATCACGTTATCCGCAATGACAACAGATCCCTGTTTAATTCATAAATCCTATGGGTGTCAGAATCTTTTTTTCAAGATCGCAAAGCATGAAAACGCACCGCTCGCAACAGCCCAGCGTTCTCGACGAGCTTCAGATCATTCAGGTACAAATCCTTGTGGTGGTCGATGAAGAGCGCCTTCACCCAAACACTGAATCAGGATCCTCTCCGAACGTTACCACGCGAAATGCACAGTAAATTACGAACATCAATGTGTTTGACGCCCAGCGTTTCGCGCAGCTTCGTGTACGTGGATTCAAACGCGCCGACAGTAATGGTCACCGTATCTTCCAGTCCCGCAAGTTTAACCATCTGAGCGCGATTGTTAGTCTTTTTCACTCATCCATCTCTAAAGATCAAATTCACAGGAAGCCCTCACCTCGGTGGCGATTCTCGCGAACACGGGGCTGAACTCGAACGAGTAGTAGTGCGCCGACGGCCCCGAGACCTCGCGGAGCTTGCTAGCAAACCTCACGGCGCTGTAGCCGCAGAATCCTCCAATCTCAACCATAACCTGGTCCACCAACACAACAAAGAAAAAAAGTCACACTTGTGCTTTCTTAAAATCCTCTTTTCTCGTCTTCATCAAACCAAACCTGCGGCTTGGCCTTGGCGATCTCTGCATCCACAATCACACCTTTGACGTCGCCCACGTTCATCATCCAGTTGGCGTACGCGAACTCGTCGAAAAACTTGACCACCGAGTTTGCATCTCCGTGGGTCGCCTTGCTCCTCACATACTCGAGACATTCTGCCCCTCTGCTCGTCATTTTGTTCCATGTTAGCAGTTTTTTCGCCATCTTTCTTGAAAAACTTGTCTAACGTGACATTGACACATTCCAATAAAAAAATAAACGCTCATACCGACGCTCCATGTGCTCGGGACCGCCTGGAGGGGGAGGCGGCATGCGACGTGGCTTGCTCATGGACTTTTCCACGGGTTTGCGAGCTCTTGCGGTGCTTTGGAGGCCGAGAATTTTGACAACTGAGCTGCTCATGATCCCCTCGGCACGTCACTTTTGGGTGATACCGAGCTCGAAAGTCCAATTTTACCCAATCACTTTCCATTTGACACTGGTATTAGACCAATCGTAGGGCTTGAAGTTGGAGTTTTGCCCAATCAAGCGTTGCCCATCGAAACCGGAGCAGCTTTCACGCTTGATGCAGGCTGCGCTGCCAATCCTCAATCGATTTGGCACCCACGTCGCCTGAATGCGAAATTCGAGCTACTGGCAACGAGTTTCACGGTGACGATCTCGATTTTTTCGTCTTCACCAATTTCGCGATCTGCTTTCCCAACGCAAATATCCCAAAGTTCACGAAAACTACGGGGCGAACTTCAAATGCTCAGGTCAAGCGGAAAGGAGGTGGAATGGAGTTTTGTCGGAGAACACTACCCAAACAAATGTTGCTACCGTAAAATTCAAACTCAGCTCCACAAGATGCACATCATATTGCGCACTCCTTTTGATCCAAGTCGAAAAACGAGCTTCTCGACAGTGCTAGGTTGATTGGTTTTGGTGTCTCGCGCGAGTGGGAAGTCGCACAATGGTCGCAGGTGTTGGCACGTCACTCTGGATGACACCCGAGGCCATGATCGACGGCAAATATTACTACGTCTGGTGCGAGCTGGATTCCTAATTCTTGATTACCGGAATCACACGCGTAAGGAAAACGTGACTTTGGTCGAAAGATGCCAAATGCTGCAATCCTTCAATGGTGGCGGTGGGTGCGCTTCGTGATAAATTCAGCGAGAAGACGTTGCTAGAGGTACTAGACGTCGATTTGGCGTGCTTGACGATGGATACAAAAGCTCGTCCTGCAAATCCGGTTGTAGTTAGGTAAACTGAAATGTAATAGCTCTAGATGATAGCTAGCTTGCTACAAAGCATTTAGAAGGCAAAAGGGCGATTATGGTGGGGTATAGTGATGTGAGCGAACGGACATCATCTGTTTGCCGGCAACACTTCCATATCCTATGCTAGCTATGCTTGTTGATGAGAACTTTTATGTTTAAGGCTCGCTTTCGCCGCCTGAGCCACTTCTGGCACCATCAACAGAGAGAACACGACTAACATTGCAGTCTTGCCAATCGGAAATTGCCCCCGCGGAGCTAATCGGTGTTGAACTTAACTCCAATAGAGAATACTTCACTGCATTTCTTCCAGTTACTCGATGCCGTTCTCTTCAGTAAACTGGCGCACGCGGATGGGATGCAATTTGGTGCGTGGGTCGTTCTCCAAGAATTCGTCGACGGCGCGCTTAAAGTTTATCCAAGCAGGGACAATCAATGTGCCATCGCTGGAGGTATAGTAGTCGAATATGTCACCAAGCTTTACTTTGGCGTGGCAATATTCGAGTGGCTCATGCTTGGACCATTCCCCGATGACCTAACCAAGCTTTTTGAAGTAAAGTTTCCGCAAGAGAATAAGCAGCATTTCGTTGCGCTTTTCAGCTTTCCCCGCGAATGTGGAGGTTCGAAGACCTGGGTTCCCAATAAACTTCCAAACATACGTGCAATCCTTCGGGTTATTGCTATACCCAGTATAACAGAGACACCAAGCAAACCAGTCGGATCTCTCCCCTTCGACTTTCCGGATTAAACACTCGCCGCGAGCACCACTCCCTTCCATCCTGCCCAAAAATGGTCTTCGCGTCAACACTGCAGAAGCGAAAGTGGGGGAATCCAGACTGTTGAATCGACTCAAAAAAAAATTCGGCTTCGCAGTGAACGTTGTTCGGATATTCCTAGGATAAACGCTGGACCGCGATCACAAGTCAGCGCTTTTCCGCGGAGATGTAGATAAATCTGTGAGCGAGCAAGCCACCTCCGCTTTTCTCGCTATTAGGAATCATTCGCTCTCCATCTTCACCACAATCATCGCTTTTCGAGCATCAAAAGCTGAGATGACCACCCAGCCATGCACAACACCTGCACGAAAAACACGACCCCACTCATCACGTTGGCCACAATGCCAACAGCATTTTTTCAGAGTTTTCACAGTGTCGCTGCCTCAACAAAAAAAAACTTGCCAATCAATTGTCAACCCATCAATTAACCACCTTGGATACTTCGCTAATGGAGACCGCAGCCGTCGCCGTTGCCGAGCAAATCGCGAGCTCGAACGCGCTCAACGGTCTGCTAAGCGTCGACCCTCACGACGCTCTGCTCTGTCCTCGCTCGGCCGCTTCCCGCTCGCTGGTTTTGCGGCTCTCTCGGCTCCAGGGGAACGACGAGGACGTTTTCCTCTCTCGACTTCGTCGCGCTCTGGACGCCGCGGCGGCTCTGGAGCGCGCTTCGCACGCGCTCGACGGGTTCCCAGAGGCCAAGCGCGCGTTCTGGAGGCTCGTGCTCGACCACCCGAAGTACCGGCGGCTGCTGGTGGACGAGCGGTCCATAGCGCACTTTCACGCCCTTGACACGGAGCATGACGAGTTCCCGCACATTGTTGTCGACCTGTCCAGAGCCAAGTTTTCGACGAGAACGGCTGGGACGATCGGGGAATGGCTGCTTGGGAGCGGGAAAGAGAGCTCGAGGTGTGTTCCCATTACGCTGAGGCTTCAAGGCTGCAAGATCGCACCATCCACGATGGCCATGATGAGTGTGGTGTTGAATCCCCAACAAAGTGTCGAGGGTGGAGCTCATGGGCCTGGATTCTGGGTTTCCAGGCTTGATCTGAGCTCCGTTGGTTTGGACGACTCGGCCATGAATGCTCTTGCTGCTGTGGTGCCGTCGGCGTGGCGCCCGCTTGACTGGCTCATCCTGGACAATGTTTTGGTGAAAAGCCTGACGGACAAGTCGCTCGCTGCGTTCCGGGCTCTCATTCGCGCTGTCGCTGGAATTGCTGGCCTGCCTTCGTCTACGATCACCAGCTCAGGAAAAGTTCGTGGTCTCTCGCTCGCCTACAACTCGCTCAGCTTTAAGCAGATTGGCGTGGTCTGCTCGGCTCTTCATCATCCGTCAAGCTCCATCCGTGAGCTTTGCCTCGCTCACACAGTGTCGGTGATTCATCCAGACGAACGCAGGATGGCGTGGGTATGGCTAGCGCTTGGGGTGAGCCGGAACGCAGCGGACATTGAGTTGGGCAATGGACGACCGCCACTCGAACGGATTGACTTGTCGGGGAATCCGATCTTCCCTATTGAGGTCGAGATTTTCACTGCCACGCTGGAGCTGCCGATCGCCACCATCAGTGCCGAGGCGCAGCCTCCTCCGTCACGAAGGTGCAAATTGTCCGAGCCAGGGAAAAACCTGTTTGCAACCCCGGGTGTCAAGATGGACGACAAGTTCTACAGCGAAGCACAAGACGCCGAGGTCTTTCTCGAAGCGCTCGGTGTGCTCGACAACAAGTGGGTGATTTTCATCCTGCCCGGATACGGATTCGCGTGTGCACTGCCGACTGTAGTGACGTTCGAGGACACAGCAAGCTTGGGAACTAATGCGGCGTCTCAACGGCGAGTGCCGTTGGTGACTGCACTAGAGCTGAGCGAAATGACTGCCAGCGACACGACAGCAGCATCCGTGTGTGCCCTCATTGAGCGTGTCGGTGGCAATCTCCGATCTCTGGCAGCTACTCGAACGCCAGGGTTGAGCTCAACTGACCTGGCCGCCTTGCTGGCAAGCTGCCCTCACCTCGAGCATTTGAACCTCGACGGCATCCGTTTGATCAACTGGGAGCCATTATGCCAAGCTTTACAGCTACATCTACGACTCTCGCTCCGCTCGCTCAACATCCGCTGCAATCCGGTGGGGTTCATTGCTGCAGGCCGTTTAGGATCGATCTTGAGCGGTCTAGATTTTCCAGTGCTTGAGGAGCTACGTCTCGGCCAGACTCACCTCGGTATCCAAGGCGTGGAGGAGCTGACCCAGGCTCTGGCTGTCAACAAAAAGCTCCAACTCCTTGAATTGCCAGCACCACACCCTCAAGCCTCCAACGAGGACTACATGGATCTCTGCTTCACTCTAGAAGTTTCCCACCAGGGCGAGCTCCTTGGTGTGAACCCACTCCCACTGCAATGCAAGCTGGCATTCCTCAGCGCTTTGCTCTTCAAGAACGATGATGCTGCGTCACTGCTTCTTGGTGAAGAAGCCGTCGTTCGCCTCGTGTTTTCTTTTGCAGCCACTGACCGCCATCGCCGCCTCGTGTGGTGGAAACGAGCGACCTAGCGATGGGAAGAAAACTAGCGGGAGCCCACTCAACACCTCAACGTCTTCCTGCATTGCGCATCTTGGCACTAATCGTCTCGGCTGTGAACACCAGGAAATTTTCCTTCATTCATCACGATTGCTATGAAAGCACACTAACAAAGTTTTTTTTCTTCATCGTCACCAACTTTCTTGTGAACACCTACTTTCTTCACCCCAGCTTTTCTCCGACCACCACCTCACCCGAAAGACTCTGGACTTTGACTGCGCATTCTCAACTTTGCGAATCACTATCATGACAAAAGCTCCACCCACTCACCCACACAGCCGAAAACCCCAGCGGTATAATAACATGGCGCAAACCAACCTCCATAGAGCTTTTCTCGTCCACCACAATCCCTCGTCACATGTTCCGCCCCCATGTGTACACACAATCCCGACCCTTAACTGGAACTTTCTCTGCATCCCTCGATTCCCCGACATCTGGGTTTCTGAACAAAATTCCGACTTCCCATTGGCCAAAACCGAGATTCAGAGCCAGTTTCATTCGCTGAAAGCCAGAAATAATGGCTTCTTCAGAAATCCAGAAAACCAGCGCACTCACTCACGCTTCCAGTCACATTTTCCCCATTGATATCAAGCGATCAAAAGCAACGCCAAGGCTAAAGGCGCTTAGTGTCGGCGCCTTCCTCCTTGCGTTCGCCTCCCCCGCCGCCCGCCAGCCCCAAGCGCAAGCCGCCAACGTGGCGCGTTACGCACGCAGCCTCCGCGTGTTAAATCCCAGCTTCCCGCGCTTCCTACAGCCTCCAGGAGCCCGCAAAAGGCGAAAAACTTCCAGGAGAAAGTCCACATGAGCGATCCCGAGCGCACGCCGCTCATGCAGGCGGGATTTGGCTCGGCCACCAGCTCAGCGGACGAAGCAGCGCCGCTTACGACTAGCTCAACGCCTCGAGTGGCCGGCCGTGTGCGCGTGGGGCTCGACTCGTCGGTGCTGGACAACCAGAAGAAGTGGAAGCGGCTGACGGACATCAACGACGACAACAGCACGGCCAAGGACATGGCGAGCGAGGTGCAGCACGAGTTCATGCGCCACCGGCAGCAGCTGCAGCAGGAGCAGAAGCACAGGCTCGGCTCGGGCATCCCGACGTACCACCTGGAGGCGGAAGCAGACACGGGACCCACGCCAAACCAGCACCAGCATAGCCACAGCCACAACCCGCTGCACTTGTTCCACATTGGAGAGGCTCAGGAGGAGGGGAATGGGAGCAGCGACGACGTCATCGTCGGAGCTGCAGAGTACGGGTCCTCGCTCGAGGAGGACAAGTATTTGATCGCTGCGGCGTTCATCCGAGACGGAGTGCACGGCCGGAAGATTGGCTACCGGCTTGACCGTACGGCGCTGTTCCTGAATGAGCTCTTTCACTCCGAGTCGTACCGCGTCATGTACATCCTCGTGGTCGCAATCATGTGCATGCTGGCGTTCGTCGAGACGTCCGGGAACCAGAACGAGTACCTGCTCGTCGACATCGTGTGCCTGTGCATATTTGGTGTCGATCTCTTCATCCGGTGGTACATGAGCTCCGTCGAGACGCAACGCAAGTACGTGTCGCGCCAGCCGTGGGCGGTCGTCCGAACGATTCTGCTCGCGATCACGATCGTGGACTTGGCAACAAATCTGCTCTTCCCAGCAGTCAACCCGTACCGATACTCGCGGGCGTTGCGTCCATTCTTTTTCATCACGCGTGGACGCAACATCCGCATTATCTTTAGCAGCTGCTTGCATGCGCTGCGGGAAGTGTTGATCGTCTTGATGCTGAGTTTCTGCTTCGTCGCGTTCTTCGGCCTCGTCGGATATCTTCTCTTTTCGGACACGAGCACGGATCCGTCAGCGACGTACTTCAATTCGGTCTCTTCGTCAATGTACACGATGCTGCTGATCCACAACTGCATGCCGTACATGGCCAAGAGCATGTACCCGTACTACACGATGACCCACTGGAGCGCCGTCTTCTTCGTCATCTTCGTGCTGCTGACGAACCTGTTCCTCCTGAAGCTGACGATTGCCGTGTCGTACAAGTCGTACAAGAAGCACACGGAGAGCATGCTGTACAAGCGTCTGCAGAAGCGCAAGGCTGCTTTGTATGCTGCGTTTGACATCCTCGCTCAGGACGTTGAGTTTGGAGGTGGCAGCAGCGAAATCGACAATGTCGACGACCCTGCACTTTTGCCGCGTAGACCTGCTCCGATGCTGAGCGCCGCTAGTCGGCGTGGATCATCGCGCTATTTTGCTGCTGGGAGCGCCGACAAGATGACGTCTTTCGGAGCCAGCTCGGCGAACCTCATCGCACCGATCCACAAGCGTCAAATATCGTTGGACACGTGGATTGCTGTTTGCGAGTACCTCAAGCCTAAGTGGACCGACACGGACGCTACCCTTGTGTTCAACACGGTCGACATGGAGCACATCGGGTTCTTGGACCTCAGTGACTTTTACCAGTTGTGCTCACTGCTGAGTGTCAAGGTGGAGCACCGATCGTTGATTTCAAGCAGTTTGATGCGATGGTGCTGCACTGCCCGCCAACGTCACGCATTTCGTCGATTTCGAGCGCAGGTCCGCAACACCCTTCTATACGAGGTTGTCCTTTTCAAGAAGTACCGTGTTGTGCTGGCAGAGCTGGTCGTGGGCGGGTTGATCTGCTTGTCGGTCGTGCAAGCCGTGCAGGTGAACAACATCGAGCTCGCGTTTTCGGTCAACAAGTCGTGGCGGATGCTCGGTTTCTTCCTGCTAATCCTGTTCACTCTCGAAGTCGCGGTCAAGATGTTTGCGTTCGGATCGGCGGAGTTCTTCCACCGCCCGTTTTGCAAGCTCGATCTAGGCATTGTGATTGTTGGCTGGGTGTTCTACGTGTTCACGACACTGGACGATCCTCCGAGCATCTCG
>JAASGX010000207.1:0-34597 GCA_023334415.1 Phytopythium chamaehyphon | reverse complement strand
CTTGAGGACTGGTTGTGCACCTGGTTTGTAGTTGAAGACGACATCTTCGAAGGTGATGGAGCCTTGAGTGGGCCATGATGGTTCGGCTGAAAGCTTATCTGAGTTTTCTTCGGCGTCGTTACCCTCTGCTGGGATCCCAACGTACTCGAGAACACGCTCCGGACTCACCATCGTGACCTCAAACCATGACCAGACCTGCACCAAGTTTCCGAGCTGGCCGTCTACATTGACCGCGTACATGAAGGCGAGACCGATCATTCCAGGTGAGAGTGAATCGCGAAGTCCTACGAGGGCAGACACCACAAGGATCACGACTGCGCAGCCGATGAGCTGAACTCGGAGCGCAAACCATTGAGCAGCCAAAATCTTTCCAGACCAAGCACGGCTGTTGGAGTCCACAAGTGTAAAGTGCTCTCGAATCGCAGTGTCAACGTATTGCTGGCCGAATGCCCGGAGAGTAACGATACCGTCTTCACTCTGAGTGACATGGCTAAGTACTGGTGACGTCGCAACCTTCAGCAGCCGTGAGATTTCTCGCGATGATGCAAGGTAAAAACTTGCAACCTTGTAGTAGATCCATATGAGCGGAAGAAACACAAATGCTGGGTATCGAATAGCGTAAGCTGCTGTCCCAAGTTGTGCAATAGTAACTGCAGCTGAAACCAATACCCCTGAGCAAGAGAACGCCATTCGGAAGTCCACGACCGACATATCTTCGGAAAAGCGATTGATGATGCGGCCGATCGGGTTTGCGTCGAAAAATCGCAGCGGTGCAAACAGTAGCGAGCGTATCATACCGTCAAACAGACGACGGGCTGCTCGGAGACCAACAAAGGCAGAGAGCATGGTGCGTATGAACACTATAATTGCCACACCGAGCCCAAGGAGTGCGTAGATTTGTAGATTGTGGTTGGCATTTTCTCTGGAGTCTGCGTCGGATTGCTCAGTCCAATGGCTCAGCCACAAGTCGCTGCCGACTTGGAATCCTTGCCAAGCGACTAGCACAGAAAGAAACGCAGCCGCAGTAACCCATCCGCCGAGAGCTTTGAAGTAGTCTAGGTACACTTGTGAGTTGACACGACCCTCTTGCCGTGATTCTTCCTCGATTAATTTTCCCGCTTCGTCAACCACCACCGCCTTCTCTTCCTCGCTTGATCCTGACAAACTGGTCGAGGCCGTGCTGATAAAATTCTGCTCAAACGTTTCATTTGGTAAAGTCTGGTGGTGTGTCGGTTGCAAACGCTGAAAATGTGCTGTGCCATTTTCAATGAGCACGCTCGCAGTAACAAAGCTCGACTGATGGACCTCCAAATTATGGGTCACTAAGATGATAGTCTTTCCTCGAAGCAGCGAACACAAGCATTTAGAAACCAGCTTCGCTTGCACAACAGCATCAACAGCTGCTAACGGGCTATCCAAGATGTAGATGTCGGCGTCAGCATAGCAAGCCCGTGCTAACGCAAGCCGCGCCTTTTGTCCCCCCGACATATTCACACCTCGCTGACCAATCTCTGTCCGGTCTCCAGCAGGCCACTGCTTGAGATCTGGCTCCAGACAGCAAGCATCAAGAACCCTTGCATACTTTTTCTCGTCGAACGGTTCCCCAAACAGAATGTTGTCGCGAACAGATCGACTTTGAATCCACGGCTCTTGTGAGTAGTATGCAATTCGAGGTTTTGTCGGGGTGCCTGTGTGCCCTTCTTTTGAATACATTCGAACACTACCTGACGTTGCTGGCAGCTCTCCCAACAACGCAGCACACAGCGACGACTTTCCAGATCCGACTGGCCCATGCACGACGACGAAGTCGCCCTGCTCAATGGAGAAGTTCACATTTGTCAATACCGTGGTGGCTTTGTCACCATGAACTGATTTGAGCTTAGCATCGTTATCAAGCTCAGTGCGTAAGGGTGCTAGTGAGTCATCCCACGAGAAAGATGCAGAAGCAATACTGATAAGGATATCGGAACTCGATCGCTTGCCTTCGTCACTTTCAAACTGCACCGCTGACGAATCGATTTCATCAGTGTCCAGGTACTCACGGATTCGACGAAAAGCAATCTGCGCCTGAATGAGATACTGGATCGACTCTGGTAGCTTCATGAGTGGCTCACGGATCAGACTAAATAGCGCCAGGGCGGTGAACGCTTTCGATGCAGTCAGTTGCTCGTCTAGAACGAGCACATAGGCTGCGAAGGAAGCCACCGAGACGCACACGGGTGACGCCCAGAAGAGAAACACCGTGAGCGAAAGCAAATACATCCACCGAGCAATTGCTTTCGTTTCGTTGTGTCGAATGGGTCGAATTCGGTCGAAGAGAGACTGCTCCCAGGCGTTGAATTTGACGATCTGAATGGCGCTGAAGAGCTCGCGCACCGCCTGCTGTCGTTCGTCCTTGAACACCATGATCCGTGCGAACGCCGACGTGTATCCTTTTGCTAGGAGAAAGTTGACGACCATAGTGAGAACGATGACCGCGACACCGGCGAAGACAGCGACATCCAAAATCCGGTACAGCATGTAGACAACGATAGCGATCTGGATGGGTGCCATCCAGATGTACTGCATCTGAGAGCCTGCCAGGTAGACGCTGTCCATGTCCGCAGTGAGAAGATTAGCGATGTCTGCAACAGGCTGGCCCTTTCCGCCTGAGCCGGATCGAGTACTGCGACGCAGTGCCTTGATAAAGATGAGGCTTTTGAGAGCCACAAGAACGCGCACGAGCATGTTATCAAGCCAAAAGTCGACGTGTGCAGATAGGAACGCATACACAACTCGCGAGACGAAGAAGACGGCAAGCCAAGCGCCTAGCGCCGTCGCATCGAATGCGTCGGCGCTGAACGCGTCGATAACATACTGCAGCACGATGGGCACGAGGATATTGCACGCGGTGATGACAACCCACGCAACGCAGCAGAAGGCAAAGTCCCGCCAGTAGGTAGCAAACAACGAGCGCTGGAGAGAGCGACCGGAAGCTTGATATTGCTTGTCGAACTCCTGGAACGCGGATCTCGTGGTGGCATCCTCGCGCAGCTCCCACAGATCTGAGAGTCCCAACTGCCGCGTCGTCCCGTTTTTCATCACGGGTTTCGCATAGCCGAAGACTAGCCGAGACCACCACGAAGGCGTTGCTTGCTGTCCGCTGTCGTCAAAGCGCTCGTAGCCACCGCCTTCTCGCGGAGTCTCCTCCATCTTGCAGGTCTCTCGAGATTAAAGAGTGGAGCATCTCGACAGAGCTAGCCAGCCATTTGACCAGCTCGAGTCACTTTGCACGCGGCACTTCGCCTTCGGTGGGCGACGGCACCGAGCAGCCAATGAGCTCTCGCGCAGACACGCGCCTCAACGAAGACTCGCCATTCATAGCCAGGCTGCGTGAGCAGCGAGGTGTTGACCAGCTCAACACCTCTGGTGCTAAACTTGAGCACTAGCGCGGTGACGGTATGGAGTTGCTGCACAATTGGAATGGATGACATACAGGCAAGTTGATGTGGATGAAATGGGTACAGCTTGCGGTGCCACCACAAATTGCTTCGAGGTCGCTCAACTCATTGGCAAGCCGCCATCTCTTGGCTTCGTGGGCAGCACGCTGGCTTCACCTCCACATGCACAGCCATACTCTATGTCTTTCGTAACCTGGTCAATACCCCCGAAGGACACTCGAAGGAGGCAATGGCGGGTATCTCAAGGGCTGGGCTACTAGCTTGTCGGGGTTGAAAGCGCGTCATCCAGCCGCGAATTGATATGGCCGAGCTCGATCTGCACCGACACTTGACTTGCAGCGAAGGAGCCTAGGGGGCTGCAGGAAATACGCCGCTGACGACGGACCTGAGGAACCAGTGGTGTTGAACAGATCGCTAAGGAGGAGTTCGTTGGATTGCTTGGTCGAGATTCGCAGTCACCCTCGGCTCTTGTTAGCTTGTTGCTCGCATAATGTTGGAACGCTACTCGTAAGCTCGCCCCTCCTCGATCGTCAACGGAGGCGGCTAGCTCCCCTGCAGCTCCATCAAAGCCCGCCTTTGGCATCCGTCGCGCCCACTTCAACTTGGACCACCACTCCCGCATCCGTCACTAACCCGGGTGAGCCTCGGATCGAATGGCTGAAACCACTTCTCCCATCCGCCACTAGCAGCAGTCATGAGCCGCGGGCGTGGGCGCTCGCGCGTGCGCTTCGGCGGCAGCCGCGACTCGGCGCTCGCCGACGTCCTGGACGAGACGCGCGAGGACCTGGGGCTCTCCCACTCGCAGATGGAGCAGCTCCACGTGCGCCCCATACTCAAGCCAAGTGTAGCCATTTCCACAACCACTAACTGCGAATGCCAAACAGGCCGACGCGGGGGCGGCGCTGTTCCCGCCGCTGGAGCTGCCGCAGCCCGAGGCGCTGGCGGACGAGGACGCGTACCTGATCCGGCGCCAGCGGCTGCTCGCGCACCGGCTCGAGGCGCTCTACCAGCCGTGGGACGCGGACCCGACGGGCCCCAGCAAGGCCTCGGCGCCCTCCGCGCTCGTGCACGTGACGCTGCCGGAAGCTGCTGGTGGAGCGCAAGACAAGGGGAATCGCGACGTGTTCGTGCCCGAGGAGCTGCAGGCGAACTCGCTGAGCGGCGGGAGAGCGAGCGGGGGATTAGCGCTGCAGCAGAGAGGCATCATGCAGCCGCGGGCGTTCGAGAGCGTCTTCAAGTCGCTCGAGGCGCAGGAGCAGAAGGGAAAGGGCAAGGACGCGGCCGGAGCCAACGCGGACGAGATGGAGCTCGAGGAGGAGAACGACGAGGACCTGGGCGACGACATGAACGACTACACGTTCGACTACTACGACAGCGACGCCGGCAGCGACGACGGCGACGAGGAGGTCTTCTTCTAGCACGGACATTTAGCAGCTAGCTCTTGTATTTATCGCGTGTGCTGGGGAAGGAATAGACGAGAGAGAGACATGGAGTTCACAGGCAAATGGAGTACTACTGGCACATGCATCGAGGGGGAGATGAAGGACCTAAGGTCGAGAGTGGGGAAGCTCATAGGGTCGCCTCGCGCGCCTGGCTTCATTCGTGCTCGCCCGGGAGCAGCGAGGCCCCCAGCGACACCAGCCGGCCGTCGTCGTGGGTTCCCGTAGCCGAACCCGATTGCGCCGTGGCCGTCGAGCCAGTCGCCGCGTCCTCGGGCTTCTGCGCGAGGCTCGAGAGCGAGTAGTTGTACATGACCGAGTAGTTGGCGGGTGCGATGGCGGGCGGCTTGGGGCGGTGGATGACTTCTCCGGGGCGCGGCCGCGTGCGCGGGCGGCCGCGGGGCTTGCCCGTGCCGCGCGTCTTCTTCTTGGGCGGCTTGCCGGCCTCGGCGCTGAGCTTCTCGAGCGCCGCGGCGTCCATGACGACTCCGACGCCCGCCACCAGGTCCTTGTGCTCGTCCTCGTTTCCATCCGTTCCGTCCTCGGCCTTGGGCAGCCCGGCCTGCGTCGCCAGCACGTTGGGAAAGCCCGGCAGCATGGGCATGGGCAGCCCGTAGCCCCACATGGGGAACTGCTTGAGCGTCTTCTCGGCGTCGGCCTTGGCGCGCGCCGCCACGTCCTTCTTGGGCGGCCGCCCGCGCTTGCGCTTCGGCGCCTCCTCCAGCGCGCCGAACGCCGCGCCGTTGAGCAGCGCGAGCGCGTCGTCCTGGCCCGGGAACGCTACCGCCGACGCGCTGGAGGGCGGCGAGTCCCCTGGATTTGCAGTAGAAGCGCTGGAAGCAGCCGTCGCGCCCTCCGCCGACTGGCTCAGCGGCATCATGAAGGGCATCATGGGCATCATGAACAGCGCCATCTGCTGCGACATGGTCGCCAGCTCGCTCGGGCTCATGCTCGCGAGCTGCTGCTGCTGCATCTGGAGCAGCTGCAGCTGCTGCTGCATCAGCAGCGCGCCGCCCGCCGCCTCCTTGGCCTCGCTGGCGCCGCCGTTAGCGCCAGCGTTAGCGCCAGCGTTAGCGTTAGCGCCAGCATTAGCATGAACGTCGCGCTTGGGCTCGCCGCTTGCCGTTCCGGTGTTCATGGCGACGCTCCGGCAGCCGAGGATTTTCCCCCTTTTCCTCCTGTCGGCGTCGAGCTTGGCGGATTATGAGCGCCTTGCGCCGCCGCTTATTCGCGAAAATTCAAGAAAAGGGGAAAAACCTCTCCCAACGGGGAAAAACCTACGAGGTTTTATGGGACGAAGAGGGGTGCGATTGGTGGAAAGCGGGCGCAGGGACGCACCATTGGCGGAATTTAAAAACGGCGAGAGATAAAACCTCGCGGGACCAGAAACGCAGTAATAACGGAATATATCAGTTAGGTTAAATGAATGCTGCCATCGCCATGATTCATGACGATGACCGAGGTGACGAGACGAAAGCATTGGCATGAACGTGAGGGAGAGCGTTCACAGCTCATAGAGTGAATATTCCAGCTGTCAACCTCGTTGGGAAAAGCTTCTTGAGTTGAAAGGTGTCGATGCCAATTATGCCGCAAGAAAAACCAGGTAATGTTTCAGCAGTATATGCTGGCGTTGACAATTTTTTGCTGGCGATAACTTGTACACAAGACGCTTGATCGCTGCCCGCTTAGTGTGTACTTCTCGCTCAGGATGCGGTGGCGATCAAGAGGCAACGAGCCTGCCTGCCCTCGTCCTTACGGGGCTGTGCGTGGCGCTGGCAAGATACTTTCTGCACAGCCAGATGACCGGGACTTTTATGCAAAATACAAGATGGACTTCCAAGTTGCCTGCAGCGTCGAAGAAAGCTTCCAGCCAGAGCGGCCCACGTTGGCGTGACGTGAGAGTGGTGCCAGGCTCTTCCTGTTTCCGCGTCGTCTCGGTGAGCTCGCAGGCATGAACTAGATTCCGCCCACATCTCGACCACCAATTTTGACAGACACCCTTTTGCAGCTGCCAGCTCCGTCGATATATCTCAAACCATTTGTCCGCATCGACAATTTCCTTTGCAGGCAGTTTTGAGGCCTGCGGATGCATACCCTGCTGCCAAAGCTTCCGTTCACTTGTGCCGATCGAATCGCCCGCTGAAGTCCTACCCTTGCTATCGATTTTCCTCCTGAAGCCACACCAGCAACGTGCTAGAAGAGCATCTTGATAACTCAGCCGAGGATTTTTTTCTCGACCACTTCTGCGGTCCCAGCTGGCGGTGTAATGCCCGCCTCATGATGAGGCTCATCGATATCCTGCGCCCGTAGCAACGACACTGGCTGCATCGATGCCTGCTTTGCGTACGGCACACCCGCCCCTCTCTGGTCGTGACGCCGTCGGTCGCCGATCTGCAGGCACACAAGGGAAATATCCATGCGTACCGCCTCTACAAAGACCAAAGTCCACCTCAGCTTGAGACTGTCACTCGAAAACTTGCGCCGGGATTAACACTGGTCTCAGATAACCGAATTCGAGCAAGATGCGAACCGCAGCCCAGCTTTCACTTGTTGGGGCTGTCGTGGCTGTTGCGGGAGTGCCTCGCGTGGCTGACGCCCACGGCTACGTTTACGAGCCATCGCCCACCTGGGTCAATGGTGAGGCCAATGTTGGCTGGATCACCAATGTCGACTACTACTGGTCGGACGTCGGAAGCGGAGGCGACCAAGTTGGCATCTTCAAGACCGAGGCCGAGGAGAAGAACTTGACGGTCCGCGACGTGGTGCTCCAGATGGCGGGTTCGTCTCCGTGCGGCAACACGCTTGAGAATGGCACCAAGCAGGCGATTCCGACCGATGGACTCGTTGTGTTCAAGGGCAATGGCGGCGGCGGGTTTACGCACGTGGTAAGGCTCGTTTGTGGAGGCAGGGCGAATCCACTTTGATCCAACTAACAACTTGCTACAGGGCCCGTGCGAGATCTGGTTCGACGACACCATTGCCATGCACGGCGATAATTGCGAGGACGAGTACCCAGGAGGCGATGTTGGAAGCACCGACTACTCCGAGATTCCTGTGGACTACTCGCTGTGCGTTGGCGATTGCATCCTCCGCTTCTACTGGCTGGCGTTCCAGAACGAGCAGTGGCAGAGCTACAGTGCGTATGAGCTCTATTGTGATCTCTGTTCGGCTCCAGCCCACTAACAACACGTGCTCTACGTAGTCAACTGTGTCCCTATGACGGGAGGCGGCAGCACAGCCACCGGTGAGGAGACCATCGCTACGGTCATCCCTGTTGCGTCTGCTACAACCACCACAACCACAACCACGGAAGCTCCAGTCTCCACAGCCCCTGCGACAACAGCCCCAGCAGCGACTACCACAGCGCCAACAGCCGCCACTAGCTCAGACGCGGAGGAGGAAGACGCAGCGGATAGCGACTCCGACTACGACGATTCTGACACCACGGACACTGCCAATGAGAGCGAAACGGAAACACCGGCAGCAACGACTGCTACCACTAGTTCAACAACTGCGACTACCTCTGTGGTCTCTGGTTCGCCTACCGGCTTCGCTGCCAGCACCACAGGCGGCGGTGACGTTGACCCAGTCTACCCCACCACCATCGACGAGCTATCCACCTACCTCAGCGACAATGAGCCTCGAGTCATCGTGCTCCAGCAAACTTTCAACTTCACCGGCACGGAAGGATCGACGACCGAGGAAGGATGCGAGCCTCAGTTTGCCATCTCGTGCAGAGCCAAGGACAACGGGTACGAACCGCAAGACTCGCTTCTGACAAGCTTCAGCGACTGCGACGGCGATTCGATCGAAATCACATACGACAACGCCGCCAAGAACCCGCTGAAGGTCGCGAGCAACAAGACGCTCGTCGGTGAAGGCACCTCTGGTATTCTCTACGGCAAGGGCCTGCTCATTCAAGGCGACAATGTCATCATCCAGAACATCTACATCACGCAGCTCAACCCTCAGGTCGTCTGGGGTGGCGACGCGCTCAGTCTGAGTGGATCGGGCGATACTGCTCCCAAGAACATTTGGATCGACCATGTCAAGGTGTCGGATGTCGGCCGTCAGATGGTCGTTGTCGACTTCACGGGTGTGACTGGCATGACCATCAGCAACAGTGACTTTGACGGCAACACCAAGTACTCGGCGTCGTGCGACGGGCACCACTACTGGGGCTTCCTCATGTATGGCACCAACACCGAGATCTCCTTCGTCAACAACTACCTGCACACGCTGTCTGGCCGCTGTCCGAAGATGGGAGGCACTTCCGACACCTCCAACGTCGTGCACGCCGCCAACAACTACATATACGACAACACCGGCCACGCGTTCGACGTCGCGGTGAGTGCGTACGTTCTGGCCGAGGGCAACTACATCAACTCGGTCTCGCAGCCCAACTTGAACGACACGGACGGCAACTTCTGGGTGCCAACGACCACGAGCGAGTGCAGCTCGGTGCTCGGCCGCGAGTGCGTGCTCAACACGGTGGTGGACAGCGGGTATCTCGTCGGATACAACGAGGCGAATGTCGAGACCAAGCTGGCGTCGTACACGACGGAGATTGGCGGGTATGCGGTCGGCGCTGCGTCGACTCTGACCGTCGCGAGTGGCAATTACGGAGTGGGCGAGCTGAGCTCGACGGCCACAGCGTCGAGCACCGCTGCGGATGCTGACACAGAGGACGTGGACGCGGACGACAGCGACGCCGAGTCGGACGATGGCTCTGACACTGAGTAGTTGGCAACATCTGCCGCATTATGAACAAGTTTTCGTGAATGCAAGTAAAACGTTCTTGATGAGTATCCCGCATATCGGTATCGAGGAGCACAACCTATGGATGCGTCTACTTCCTGTGGACCAGGCCATAGTGGCGAGGATGAACGTAACCACTGCAACAGCATTTACACTATCGTGGCCGATTGCCGCACGGCCTTCTTGTCGCTGTGGCGCTCGATGCAACCGTTAGGCTCACAAACCTTCACCATTATATAAAACTCAATAATTGGTGTTAAAATATTAGTGGCACATACCCATTTTACCTGCGTTAATGAGTTATGCTACTAATATGATGAACGCGTTCCTGTCATCACCTTGGTGGCGCCGCTCCACGCGGCCGGGCAGTCCGCAACCTTCCCTCGAGGCAGCATGTCGTACCAGTCGCTGCAGAACGCGGCCTACATGTCGTACTTCCTGGCGGCCAAGGCCGTGCCCGTCGTGGCCGTCTGCTCCTCCGTCGTCTTCGCCATTTCCCCCTGGTAGCCAGCTCCCTCCATCCAAAGCTCCGTCCAAATGAGCACCATGACATCACTAACCTCCAACCTCCTCCACTATTGCCAGGCCCACGGTGGCGACCATTAGACGCGCTCGTAGCACGCTGCAGTTCGCGTTCGCGCCCTTCTTCTTCTACCTGGTGCAGTCGGTTATCTACACGCTCTACGGCTACACGACGGGCAACGCGATCGTCTTCGGCACGTCGGCGCTCGGCGTCGTGCTCGGCGGCTTCTACGTGGCCTCGTTCTACCAGTTCGCTCGCGACAAGCGCCAGCCGCGCCGCCTGCTGAGCTCGGCCGCCGTCTTCCTGCTGCTGCTGGCCTCGCAGGTTGCCACCAAGCCGCTCGAGGACTCGCAGCTGCTCACGGGCGTCCCGGCCAACGTGCTCTCGTTCCTCACGGCGTCTTCGCCGCTGCTGCAGCTGCCGACCATCCTGCGGACCAAGGACGCCTCGGGCCTGCCCTTCGGCATGTCGGTCATGAACGTCGTGGCCGGCAGCGTCTGGACCACCTACGGGCTCATGCTCGGCGACCCGCTCGTCATCCTGCCCAATCTCTTCGCGCTCGTCATGGGTGTCATCCAGGTCTCGCTCGTCTTCATGTTCCCGGGTGGAAAGGTGACCAGCGCCGCTGCTGCTTCCACGTCCGACAGCGACGATATCGCTGCCAAGAAGGAGAGCAAGAAGGACGACAGCGACAACGAGCTTTCGCCCACCACGCGCCGCAAGGCCAAGCGTGTGCAGTAGAGTGAGTGTTAGGGGCGAGTCGAGTCCATTTTGCATGGTTTTCAGCAATCACACGCATGCCTGTGATCCGTTTCCTGTCGCTAGAGGCAGTATTTTTGTCGGTGCTTGATGGGAGTTTGCAAGTGGGCGGCGAGACAGCAGTCATGATGGAGCCCAAGGACTTTGTGACACCCAACGCGGTGCGGAGTCTTGTCATGACCTTG
Organism: Phytopythium chamaehyphon; assembly: GCA_023334415.1. NCBI lineage: Eukaryota > Oomycota > Peronosporomycetes > Pythiales > Pythiaceae > Phytopythium > Phytopythium chamaehyphon. Next base: position 23,493 of record JAASGX010000207.1, on the reverse strand, counting down.
ACCTGAGCGGAAAAACTTGGATGTTTATCAAGCATCGCTCTGTTTTACTCCATTGCAGCGGCCAGGAGAGATCCAAGTCGAGGTTTTCGTGGCAGGCGACGGCGTTAACTATCCCAAGAAGGGTCAGACGGTGGTTATCCACTACACGGGCTACGTACGTGCTGTTCTGCTTTCGATGGGTCTCCCATGAAGCTAAAGCTCCCATGTTCATGCTCGACCAGCTGCAGGACGGCAAGAAGTTCGACTCAACCCGTGACCGCGACAAGCCCTTCAAGTTCAAGCTCGGGGCGGAGCAGGTGATCCCGGGGCTGGACGAAGGCGTCGAGCGGCTGTGCATGAAGGAGCGGGCCAAGGTTTTCGTGCCGGCGGACAAGGCGTACGGGCGCAAGGGCTTCCCGGGGCTCGTGCCGCCCAACACGAACCTGTTCTTCGACATCGAGCTGCTGACGTTCCGCTAGCTGCATGTAGCAACAGTAGCTAAGGCAGCGTGCCCTCGGACGAAAGAGACAAATATGCATTTATGGTACTCGACTCCTGACGCCACCGACAGCGAGCAGCTCCGCCGGCTAGAGCGCGACGGCCAGCGAGGTCTCGCAGGGCGCGACCTGCGCGATGTACTGGGTAAGCGTGAGCAGGTGCAGCGCGAACTGCTCGAGCGACAGGTTGCGCGCGTTGGGCACCTGCACGCTCTTGGGCACCGCGAAGGGCGCGAGCTCGAGCGTCTTGGAGCACGCGAACGTGTCGACGAGGTGCGGGCTGACGACCACGAGCCCGAACCTGCCGGCGTCCTTGTCCCCGAGTAGGTGCGGGTCTCCGCCAAAGAGCCTGTCGCGACACAGACTCTGCATGAGGCTGACACGCCATGCGGACTTTTCGGCCACCGAGACGAAGCGCGTGGGCGCGCCGACGACGAAGACGTTGGTCATGACCGAGGCGCTGCAGAGGCAGTAGGCGAGCCGCGGGAAGAAGGCCTTGCACATGGCCTCGACGAACGGCGCGCTCTCCTCGCTGACGATGTAGACGGGTCCGCGCTCGGCGGCGGCGTTGACGAGCGCCATGAGCCGCTGCTCGATGGCCGCCAGTGTCGCGTGCAGGTACGGGTCCCTCAGCGCGCGTTCGCGGGCCTCCTGCAGCGCCCTGGGCGTCGGCTTGAGCCCCAGTCGCTGGCTCATCCACTTGGCCGGCACCAGCACGTTCTCCCAGCAGAGCACGAAGGCGTTGCGCAGCGCCTGCGGGCGGGAGCGCTGCGCCGTCGCCGGGTACTCGAACAGGTCGCTCGAGTAGGAGGACACGTCCATGGAGAAGGAGGACACCATGGCTGTCGAGAACTCCATGCCGTACGCCATGGCCGGAGGGCTGCAGTTGGAAGCGTTGATACCGGTATTGCTGTTGCAGGTGGCGGCCGAGTTGGAAGTGGCGAGGCTGGCCGCGCCCAGCGTGATGCCGCCCGACCGCAGCGGCCGGTCCTCGAACAGGAAGCTCAGCACCTCTGGGTTCATAGCGAGCTGACGAATTACAAAGCTGGCGGCTTCTTCGAATGACCGCGAGCGGCCGCCTGGAAGGCAAGATCGACCTTCACTCGCGCGCCCTTTCGGCAACCGGCCATGTTGAAGGCCCTGCCAGTTGACAGTTAGGAATTGAAGAATGTTCAGGCTGGCAGCATGGAGACGGTCTTGGAATGGATACTTCCTGCGTCTGCTGCCTCCGTAACGGAGCTTCCAAGCTCGTCGGCTTGGATGATTCATGCGCTTGATCGATTGCTTACAGCAGAACTTTATGGAGGAAAGTGCTGATCGGATCAGGTGCTCGCCTCCGATTGGCGCATATTCAGGTTTTCGAGATGGAGACGGCGGTGGCGTTCCGGGCCAAGCTGGACGGCGAGCTGAGCGCGTCGCTGGTCGCGTCGCTGCTCCAGTTCCTGCTCTTCATGCGCGGACAGCTCCCGAGGTGCGTAGTGGCGGGGTTTGCTGGCGCTTAACAGCTCCGAAAACAGTTGTTAACGAGCGCTCGCTGTGGACGGCAGCGCGTTCGACGCGCTGCAGCGGAGAGTGGTGGAGTGGAGAGAGAGCCAAGCGGAGGGCACATCGAGGTGCGTTCTCGCCCTATTGAGCTGTTTGTTCCTCAAGTGGCTGAGAAATGAGCCAGGAGGCCGCCTGCTGGAGCCATGGGCAAGGCGGTCAAGTGCGTTGAGGCGGTCCAGAGGCTCTGCTTGGAGAGCCTACCCGCTGCTTTCTCCGATCGAGTTGCGACTGGTAAGGACTTGCGTGAATATGGATGATTGCATTGAGGAAAGCTCATGGAGTGCTTTTGCAGTGGTGCTGGTGTTTGGAGCGTCGATTGCAAGCCCACGAGAAGCCGTCGTCGTGGATTTGACCGGCATCAAGCGAGCTGACCTCAACGACGGCATCGACAGCTCGAATGGCCTGGAGTCGCCTGCTATGTCAAAAGCGAAAATAGCTAGGCTATGTTCTCAGAAGCTACTGCGTGCGCTCATCGCTGACGGAGCGCATGAACACACAAGGTTCGTGTTGCATGCTCATTTAAAGCGTTTTCGTTCGCAGCCATTGAGCATGTGATGTTTGGATAGCGGGCTTGTAGTTACTCGTGTTCATGTTGCGCTATTGGCCGCGAAGAACCGAGCTCAACGGATTCCGGGCTTTTTGCCCAAACAGACTTTCCGGTTGAAGCTGCCGAAAGCAAAGAAGCAGCACTCAGCCGATCCCACGCAATTCATTCGCATTTCATCCACATCCGGCACGGATGCACATGCTGATGCAATGCTTTTCGCTGAAGGCCCCACGCCACTGACTCTAGAAAGCAACGAGGAGCTCATGTGGTACGTGCTGGAGCAGCCAATTGCTGGCTTTAGCGGTCTGCTGTGAAGCGAAACATTGTCGCGATCGAAGCCATCGAAGTCTGAGCGGTGTCCAAAAATACTGCAAGGCCAAGTTCTTGAGCTGGCAGTGTCGATGCAATCAATCCGATTTGATACTGGTGCTCTCGAAGTGAGCAAAATGCTGCAATCCTCTTCATCTACGGGCTCGTTTGCGTCCATCGAAGAGCGCGTGGCGCATCTGAACTGGCGTAAGATGTGCAACGAGCGACAAATCCAAGAAACCTTACGACGCAGCAAGCAGATGCAGGAGCGGGACGAGTTTCTGCGTGTGGCAAACAAACATGATAGCCGCGGACAGCGAGAGTGGATGCATAATGTGATCGCAAGCGAGCTCCAGCGCCCGTTGCCCGTGACTGAACACGCTTATCACGAGATGGCCCAGCAGCAAGTTGCAGATGAGCGCAGGGTGGAGGAGTCCAACAAGCGCCACATGAGCCAGATCCGATCCATTCAAGCTAAACTGGACGCGCGTGAGGCAGAGCTCGAGCGGAAGCGCGTGTTCGAGCGCAAGAAGAAGGAGCTGTTCAGTAGTAACAGCGGCCACTAAGCCATGAGAACACTGACAATGAAAAACTCATTGGTGATCTCTTGCAAATTTTTGCGCATGGCATCTACTCTCCTACGTCGAAGCTACAATCAATATTGGTTGGTTGTGTATTGTGAGCACAGTTGACGGCACATTCGACCATGGGGAGAGTCAAACGTGTGCTTTTAGTGCTCGCGTCGATCTGAGCAAATCGATAAAAGTGCAGCGCACGGGGTTCGGCCGAGGCCTGCCGCTGCATTTCAGTATCATTGCTCGCAGATGAAGGACACAAATAACCCATGATGATGGTGATAGAAATGTAAGAAGCTGATCTAGGTGCGCGCCTACAACAAGGCGCGCTCCACTCTCATCAGCGCCTGATCGAGACAGGAAAATTGGGCTCAGAACGAGCCCGGCACCCCGCTCGCGCCTCCCTCTTCCACGCCTGTAACAGAAATTACGCTACGGACTGAGCAAACAATTTCCTGACATAGAGCGTGGTGGTCTTGTAGAAATACACACACAAAACGCAACAGGCATGCAGCACGCGACCTGCCGACGACCGAGCCGATTCCAGAATGCCACACTTCCTCCCTCAGATAGAGACTCGCTCCAAAAATGACTGGCGGTTAGACAGGCGAAACAGCTATACGGTCGGTTTCCATTTCCCTGTGTAAAATCATACCTATGTAAATACCGGTAGGCTGTATGACAGGATTGCTACCGACGCCACACGCCAAGTCCACCAGGCGACATGATGCGCGCGGCGCTGCTCTATTGGCGCGCTGTGGCTGCCTCTGGGCGCCCAGCGGCGCTCTTTGCTGGCCTGGAAGTCGTGCCGAAGGCTCCGCTGCCGACTAATGCGCTGGTTTCCAGGCGGGCACTTAGCTCCGGACAGCAGCAGCCGCTGGGGCTCAAGCAGGGCGTGGACCGGTCGGGCATGTCGCCCACGATGCGCATGCTGCTCGGCTACATCTCGGTGGGGCTCGCGGCCATGGCGACCATCGCGCGGTACAAGGCCAGGGACGAGGTGGCCGACGAGGTGCGGCTTCGGATGTGTGAACCAGCGTAGTGCAAAGAGCAAGAGAGCACTGATCGAGTCGAGCAGAGCGTGCGCGTGTTCAACATGGCCAAGCGCGCGGTCGTCAAGGACCGGCGCGTGTTCGAGTCCGTCGGGTACCCCAAGGAGTTCGAGAAGGTGGAGTTCTGCCGGCTTTTACCTCCTCTACTGATTGTTAAGGTGGCGTTTCTCATCGCTGTTGACAATGCTGTGGCAGATCACGAGCTACGAGGACGACGCGAGCGATCCTGCGGCTGCGGCATCATCAGGCTCGTTCCGCGTCGTTGGCGACAAGTACGTGAGCTTTTTCAGTTCGATCGACTGGGGAAGATGAATTCACAGCGAACTACTTCACAGGGGCACGTTGATTGTTGAGTACCGAAAGATGCAGCGTCAGGTCGATGACGAGGCGGCTGATGACAGCAGCGACTCGGATCCTGTGCGCTTCGAGCTCCTCCAGGTGACTCTCCCGAACGGCGAGCAGTTTTCAGCGCTCGAGTCGTTCATGAAGGATGAGACCGTGGTCACACACAAGAAGTCCGAGTCGCTCGGCAAAAAGCTGTTGTTTCCGGTTATCGGCGGGGTCATCATCGGTGGCGTGTCATCCTTCTTTGTGATCCGCATCCTGCGTAACCGACCGTTCTACGTGCACAAACTTGTGTTGGACCACGTCAACAACCACGACCTGGCTCGCCAGTGGCTTGGGCACCCGATCAAGAGCAACCGCAAGGACTATGTGGGTTCGCTGACCTACGACATGGCTAACTACACCATCACGTGCCATGGCCCCAAGGGAGAAGGCACTCTGATCGTCAAGGCGTTTAAGAAGGAAAGCGAGGACACGGCTACGGCAGCTAACAACAGCATCATGGCAACCCCCGGCACGTCCTGGAAGTTCTCGACACTCGTGCTCTCCGTTCCGCGTAGCGAGAAGCGCAAGGAGAAACACGCAAAGACCATCAACCTGCTCGCAAGCGGCAGCGCTCCCGATCCATAAACTCGCAAGTTCTCATAAAAACAGATAGCGGTTTAAGCTCGTTTGCTCATTTGACTTGTTGGATGGGTCGTCAATGATTCCTACTTTGAAGTACTAAGGATACTCTGTGTTTCACCTCCATTTGGATGTCTACTCGGTGCATTCTTAAGTCCACAATTGAAGGACAGCTATACGCCATCTCGACCTCAATTTCGAGGAGGAACTAGTAACGAAGACTTTGCTCGAATGGTGCTATCATGCTTTTATGAAGTTCGTGTGACTATGGCCAGGCTGCAAATCACCGCCTCCGTTCATCAAAATGCACTTCAAAGGAGGTCACGTCACACTTAGTGTTACTTATTTACTGTCCAGCACAAGGCCTGAGAAGGTCCTCACGAGTTGAACAGATCTCAAAACGAGAACCGGCTTAGTGCGAGATTCACATTTGCGGCCATAATCACGGGGAAACCATAAACCGCCAGGAAGTTATGCTTGTATGCCCACGATCACTTGACGTGAGCTACAACAGGCACCATCTCGTCAACACAACGCCAACGCAATCACATCGAGCCTTTCACTCCACGCACAACAGCGTCACGATCGTAGTCGCAGTCGCAGTCGCAGCCTTAATGGCTTTGTGGTAACTTTCAGCGAGCTTCGACTTGGAGCTTGAGCATTGTCCAATTTGCAAGCAACTGCGCAGACCAACAACACCTCCAACTGGGAACTAACCGACCAGCAAGTCGCCATGACCTCTCTACCCGACTACAAGCTCTTCACGCCGTTCCAACTGAGCGAGAGCCTCATGCTCAAGAGCCGAGTTGTCTACGGCCCTGCGACTCGTGCTCGTGCCGATCTCAAGACTCGCGAGCCGACGGAACGAATGAGCGTGTACTACGAGGAGCGAGCGAGCGCGGGACTTCTCATCGCCGAGTTGTGCGCAATCTCCGAGCAGGGATACGGGTGGTGGGGCACCCCCGCCATGTACAACGACGAGCAACAAGCCGTGTGGACTCGTCTAGTCGAGCGCGTCCACAAGAAGGATGGCAGGATCTTCCTGCAGTTGTGGCACACTGGTCGCCAATCGCACCCGTCTTTCAACGACAAGCGTGAAGTCGTGTCGGCATCAGCTACTCGACTGGAGAATGGCACCACTCGCGACGCCAACGGAGACCGTGTCGGGTTTGAGGCTGCACGAGCCCTTGAGCTAAACGAGATCGCGGACATCGTCGAGGACTGTCGAAAGTGCGCCGAACGAGCCAAAGCTGCCGGCTTTGACGGTGTTGAGATCCACGGTGCGAACGGATACCTCGTGGACCAGTTTCTGCAGTCGTGCACGAACAAGCGGACGGATCATTATGGCGGATCGTTCGAGAACCGCTACCGTTTTCTCCATGAAATCATCGAGACCGTCAAAACGGTGTACCCGGCAGACCGCATCGGTGTGCGTGTGGCGCCGAATGGCGTGAATGGAGGCATGGGGAGCCACGACAACTTCAACTTGTTCACTTACGTGTTTGAGCAGCTGAGCGTCCACGGACTGGCATACTTGGCCCTGCTGGACGGCGAGTTCGTCGGCGTGACGAACAAATCCACGGCGATGACCGTATTCGACGCCAAGAAGGCGTTCGGAGGCACTGTGATCGCCAACAACAGTTTGACAAGGGATACGGCGGAGGGCGTGCTGCGCAGTGGTGCGGCAGATCTCGTGGGCTTCGTGCGGCTGTTCCTTTCAAACCCGGACTTGGTGGAGCGATTCCAGAATGACTGGCTGTTGAATGGCCCCGTGCCGCACGAGCACTACTGGGACGCGCACATGGGCGATGTGGGCTACAACGTGTACACGCCGTACAACAAGCAGGGTTCTTTCAAGGCTGCACGACAGCACAGCGGGCGTCTAGAAAACGTGTGAGAGAGACCAGTCCGTGGATGCGATCGCCATCTTTTGAAGAGCTGAGCGTTTGCTCGCGATCCTAGATACATGTAGGGAATGCAATGTGCTCTTCCATTTGAGGCTATCTACTTTGATCGGACGGTGCGTTCGGAGAGCTTTCGATGGCGTCTTCGAAGTCGCTTTCGGCGTCGTCAGACATCACGGCCTGTTTCTCCTCTTGTAACTCGTCGTCGGCTTGATGATATTCATAGTAAGCGTCGTAGCTGTAGGTCTGGGTCGTGCCTTGAGCGTCTGCTTCGGTTGGGTAGTATTCCGCATCGGCACTGCTGCTATAATATTGCTGCTCGTAGTCTTCTGCGGCCGCGATGTCAGTCTCCTGCTTGATGGCGAGCTCGACACTTTGTTGCCCGCGGAGCATCTCTGCCTCTGCAACGGCTTGTGCTGCGATCTCCAGTGCCTCCTTCAAAGTCGCTACTTCGTCTTTGTAGTCGTACAGTAATCTCTCGAGCCCCTCTCGTGACGTATACTCGCGCTTGAGCGATTCCTCCACTGCAAACTTCTCCATTCGCAAATGTATTGCGCTCTAGGCAAGGAGCAGTAAGCTTTACTAAACAATGAAAACTATCGAGCAGAAGCAGTTAGTTAGTACCCACCGCTTTTTCCACTTCTAGCTCGGCTCTTGCTGCGTCGTGAGCGTCTCGTTCTCGCTCGACAACGACATTCACCACTCGAAAGACTCGCCAGATGCGAAGCACGCCCAAGAGACGAATCCCTACTCGAAGGCAACAGTGTTAAGTATTACTTCATATAGCGTGGTTTCTGTCATAATACCTTTGGCATCCGTCCACGACTCAATCATTATCGTGACTGTCAATAGCGCAGCATCAAACGCGAATCCGGCGTGCGCAACAAACTTCCGCTTGAAGACGACGAAGAGCACGACTAGCTCCAGCACAAAGATCCCCATTGCAAAGGCGGAAAAAGCGCTCATTGCACGCGCAGCAATCGCCACCACTAGCTCAGCAAAAGGAGACGTGACAGGAAGATCTTCTGGTGAGTAGTGACGGGACCGCCGTGCTTCTGCCAGCTCGTCTCGCGTCTTGAGATACAGCTGCGCCATCGACACGCAGACGTCGACGCCAATCAGCAGCACCAGCCCAACCTGCGCCTCGACAGTCTCCAGAAAGTCGCTCAGCGCCACTTGAACCGCGCCCCAAAGCGCATGCGCGTCGCCGCTTCCAGCTCCTGGCGCCTCCTTCTCCGCATCTTTCAGCGGAGCATCCTCACTACCAGCCGTAAACATCACCGTCGCCTTGCGTTCGCTCTGCAGCTCTGTAGCCGCCTTGACGGCTTGCCCTGCGTCCGCTACGGCGTCATTAGCACTTGGCACTTCCATTGCGCCGCTTCGTGGTTTGGAGCGATGACAGTGCAAAAAGATACATGGGTACATGGATACACTTCTCCTGTAGAGGGATCTTCTAGAAATCTCCCTGTATTGCGTCGCTTCCCTCCCATTTTCCGACTTGACACCCAAACAAGCGGGCTCGTCGAGTGAAGATGGCGGGCAAGGAGCAGTTCCTGAGCCAAAAGTACGAGAAGTGGAGCAAGTTCGAGGTGCGTGAAGGCTTCTGGGACCCTGCTAAGGTCTCTGGAGGCTGCGCTAATGCTATTGCCGTCGTTAACCGCCGCTTGCTGGGCCCACAGATCGACTCGGACTCGGACGATGAGGGCGCCGCCGTGCCAAGAGTGCCCACGCAGTTCGACGTCGAGGGAGACGGTGCGTAGCTCTTATTTCGTCCATGTAGACGCTTTCTTATGCTTTGGTGGACGCTGACGGACGCTGGTGGACGCTTTCTCCAGCGGACATTGTGGTGAGCACCGAGCTGCTGCTCACGTCAGCGCAGGTGGAGCGCTACAAGAAGCTCGAGAAGAAGCAGCTCGAGGTTTGGCAGATCGTCGTGCGCAAGCTGCGCGTGTGGTCGGCGTCGAGCTCCGGGGCCGATGACGGCGACAGCGCGGTGCCCTGCCGCCCCTACTGCATCCTCGTCAACAACCTGTACCCGCTCGGGCAGGTCGTGAGCAAGAAGATCTGCGACCCGCCGGAGATCTACCCGTCCCCCAAGACTGTGCTCGACCTCACGCTGCACGCCATGAGCGAACCGCCCAGCAACACGCCCCAGCACCGCCCCGACAAGATCGTCTTCCCCGACAAGCACTTTGTCGGCCAGCTGCGCAAGTCGTACGCCGCCCTCAACATCGAGTGCTCGTACCTCTCCGAGTCGGAAGGCATCGACGCCTACATCCAGTGCGTGCCGTACCGCTGCTTTTGACCGCTTTCTGTCTTGAATTCGAACTAAAGGCAACGTGTATGCGCTTAGGGAGCTGTCGAACCATCTTGTGCGCAACGATTTGGCCTCGGTCGCAGAAGTTAGCAGCCGCCCGGGAATGAACACGGGTTCTGGCATTACCCCGGAACTGCTTCGTGGGTTCTACGCTGCGTGTGCCGAATATGCAGAGCTTGAGCCGTGGAACAAGCTTGCTGAGCGCCAAGCACTGCAGGTTGACGCCGTTGGAGACGACGAACTGCGCATCGACAAGCGTCACCACGTCGGCCGAGGCACGATCTTCACGTCGGTTATCAGTACCAAGACAGCTGACGCGCACATTCGTGGTCTCGCACTGTTTTACACCAGAGCGGATCTCGAGCGCCGTGTGCTCCCGCGTGGAGAGAAATTGGCCCTGCTCGAAAACCCGGAGCTTCGGCGCTGTGCGCTCTGTGACAAGAAGGCGGCGCCGGGTAAAGAGCTCAAGCGCTGCACGCGGTGCAAGTCGACTTTTTACTGCGGTGCGACGTGCCAGCGTGGCCACTGGCCAGACCACAAGATCAGCTGCATGCCGGCGGACGCCGCAACGACGGCCGGAGGTCCCATCAAGTGGGGCGTCAAGGAGATTTCGATTCTGTACGGCCCACTAACTTCTGTGCCATTCGACGACTTGGACGACATTGACAAGAATGGATTTGCGATCGCCAACCTCCGTGGCGAGAAGATGTATCCGTCGGCGGTGGTGTTCCGCAAGGGCGAGCCTGACGTAGCGGATGCGACGGAGCTTGTGTGGCTCACGCGTGCCTTGAACGCGCAGATTGGGCTGCTCAAGAAGCACCCTCTTTTCATGCAGGAGACCATGATCGACCTGCTTGGGCTAGAGGAGGTGGACAGGCAGCGCAAAGTGGAGCTGCAGGTCTCGACGCTTGGCAACGATGACTACCTCGTTATTCGCAACAGCACGGTGCTGACCATGGAGGACGTCGAGCGACTTCGTGCTGCGGTCAAGCGCCACGAGGAGGCACCGCCTGCATCAGGTGAGGATGATACGCCGGCTCCTGTGTCCTCGAGCGAGGCAGCGGTAGACGCTAATGAGGCGAAGCCGCGTGCAAGCTCGGCCTCGGTGGATGATGACGAGGACAATGAAGAGGGCAAAGCCTGCAGGATCATGTGATGCGATGGAACGAGTAACACGATTTCTGTTGTGTGCAATTGCCTTGTGTTGCTTGTAGGCTGAGCTGGCGGCGAAGAACTGGACGAGCGCTGTCGCATTGAGTAGTGAACACGGAATGCGCTGATAAATACACTGCTGAATTGGAAGTGTCACGACGACCTCGCCACTACTCACTGAACAACACCTAACGCGTATTTGACGTCAAAAACTCACTCGTCGTAAATGGAGCGCTGGAAGAAGGGGCAAAACACGACTGCCATGAACAGCACAGTGTCCATGCGGTCGAGCAACCCACCTCCAACGCGTAAAAAGTATCGACCCGTGACTCTCACTTTGGCCACCTTCTTGAGGCTGATGAGCAGCAGCTTGCACATGTGGCTGAAGACGACGGCCGCTGACGCGATAAGCGCGACAAACCCAGTTGACATGTCGAATTCGACGACCTCGGCCAGCAAGTACACGGCAGCAACGGCGCAGCCCACGGCGCCTACCAGTTTTTCATAGTTGAGCCGCGTCGAAATGCGAGGCCGGAGCGGGTGCGTCCACGGGAATTGCGCAGCCTTGAGAGCACGCTCAAACAGGAAGCTGCCGAACTCGGAGCTCCAGACTATCACGAAGAACGCCGCTAGCACGTGTTTGCCATCAGCGGTCGGCGACCGCGAGAAAAAAGTGAGGGTCGCAGCAAAGCACCCGAGATACAGGAGGCCGAACACGTCCATAACTGCCAGCACCGCTGATTCCATGGTCTCCTTGCACGTGAGAACGCGGGTGATCATGAGCACGGCCGCGCCAACGAGCAGCAACGTGAAGGGCTCAATCACGACTGCCAGGTACTTGTCGGAGATGGTAGCTGTGGGGGCGTCGTTATCCTCGTTGTCCACGGCGCCGGAGCTGCCGAAGAGGTAGTACGCACTGTTCTTCTTGGTGAGCAGCACGTTGAGCGTCGCGAGGATGAAGTAGGTGTAGCGAATGATGGTGCCAAGCGCGGAGGGGAAGTTGGGGGCGAGCGAGGCCGTCCAGACGCCCAGGAAGGTGCAGAGCGCGACGAAAACGATGGGCATGGTAGTCTTGCCTGGGAGGAAGCAGAGCGCGACAGCCGCCGCCGTGACAACCGATGCGAGCACGAAGACGGCGAGTGGCTTGCGTCCGCCAAACCACTTCTCGGCCACGGGCGTGACGGCCGTGGTGCTGAGGTCGACCGAGTAGCAGATGATCTGCGCGTACAGGTCCCTGGACGTCTGCTTCTCGTGCAGCTTGAAGGGCAGGAATAGCCGCAGGCGCACGCGGTAGGCAAGCCACGCGAACTCGTAGCCGGCGACGGCCACGAGCAGCGCGTAGACGTAGGGCAGCGCGTCGAATGCGTCAGCGTAGAGCGCCGCGAGCAGCCCGCCGGCGGGCAGCAGCGAGAGCGCGAGCGCCTCGAAGAGCAGCAGCACGAGGTCCCCGCATGCGAGCTCCTGCAGCTCGATGTCGGGCTTCTCCCACCAGCTGGGGCGCTCGCTGTTGCCCGCCTGGCCGGCCGCGAACTGGTCCATGGCCAGCGGGTCGTGGTCGTTGGCGCGCAGGATGGCCATGGACGACGGCCGCACCATCGACAGCGAGCTGAGCTTGCCCGCGGACCCGCCGGGGCTCGACCCTCCGTTAAAAGCTGGCGGCTGGAGGGGGAAGTTGTAGGTCGCGCGGTCGTGGCTGGGCGAATCGTCCTCCACCACGAACATGCCGCCGCCCGCGCCCAGCACGTGCACGTCGAAGCCCGACGGCATGGCGGTCGCTGGAGCTCTGGAGGAAGCGCGGGAAGGCGTCGAGGTAGGTCGCCAAGTGGCCCCCGCCGTCATGAGGAGCCCAAGCTGCTGGTGATCGAGTCGGAACGCTGTCCATTTTTTACATAGGATTCGGGAAATATCAAATTAAAGTACTTTGAAGCCTAAAACGGCATGATAGCCCCGTATTTGATGTCATCTTTGTTTCATACTGAGCCAAAAACTTAATTTAACAGATATTGTCACCTAAACTAAGATATAAATACCGAAAATAATGTTATCGTTCAGCGGCTGTTTCTGACGAATGGCCGACCAGAGGAAGCTTGTCTGTCAGTCGTGTCAATGAGGCAGCTGCGGTGGGCTTTGGCGGCGCTGGTGGCGGCCGCGGCGGCGCTGCTGGGCTCGCCCTGGCGCTGGCCGCACGCCTACTACGCTGCGTTCGCGGACTGGGGCTGCGTGGACGCCGAGGGCCACGTGGACGGCCGCTACTTCCGCAAAGACGTGTGCATCTCGCCTCGCCAGCGCTCGCGGGCCATCGCCAGGCTAGTGCGCGAGATGGTCGAGCTGCTCGAGAGCAGAGACCTGGACTACTGGCTCGACAGCGGCACGCTGCTGGGCCAGTTCCGGCGGCAGGCCGTCATCCCGTGGGACAACGACGCGGACATTGGCGTCACGGCCGAGGCCTTCGAGACGCTGCGCTCGCGCAGGTGGACGGTCCCGCAGGGCTACAAGCTGCAGATCCAGGACAGCGAGTTCCACGACGACGGCCGGCGGGACGTGAGCATCCCCGCGAGGCTCGTCGACAGGACCTTCGGCTTCTACGTGGACGTGTTCGTGTTCTCCGAGAGCAGGACGGCCGGCGGCATCGAGATGATCGGCCCGCCCATCTCACAGGCCTGGAAAGGCTGCCACAAGTGCCCCAGTGTCGGCCTGGGCCCCGCCAAGCTCTTCCTCATACCCAAGAGCTACGTCTTCCCGCTGCTGCCGTGCGAGTTCGAGGGCTTTACAGCGCTCTGCCCCGCGCGACGCTCGCTGTACCTAGATCACATCTACGGCCCTGACTTCCGCGTCGAACGGATGGAGGGGTGATTCACGATGCTCAGCAAGACTCTGCCATCTCCTTGAGTCTACAATCACCTCTAGATCCATACACCAGGCAGCAAGGGGCAAAGTTGCCTTTCAAACGCTGCAATGCGGTCGTGCATGCTTGGATGGGATAACTTGATGGCTTCATCGAATCGCCTTGCGTTCCGGAAAGAACTGGCGCTCTCCCCCTCCCAATTGGCCAAAACACCGTCCACTTACTCTCTCATTGGTCAAAATCCACTCACGCATCAAAATAAGTGGTGCGCGCGCCCCCAGAAGTTCAAACGTCCAAGCTCTCGGCCTGATGGAGTCGCTGGCCGCCGCCGCCGCGCCGTCGCCGCCTCATAGCGCTCCCCTCGCCGCTCCAGCGCCACCGCCGCCGCTTCCATCCGCTTCTCCAAGTACCGAAGCCCCGGCCGGTGAAGTTCCAGGCGCGGTGGCGGCCCAGGAGCCGAGCGCCAAGCGCCGCAAGAAGAACCTCAGCAACGACGAGCGGCGCGCCATGGCCGAGTTCCTGCTGCAGCGCTCGCAGGGCGGCGCGCGGCTGCCGCACTCGGCCATCGCGGAGGCCGCGGCCGCCTTCCAGGTGCACCGCAACACGGCCTCGCGCATCTGGCAGCTGCTCAAGCCCAGCCTTCCCAGCGTTCCAGGGGCGGCGGCTGTCAAGGCGGAGGCCACGAACGCTTCCGCGGCTGCGGCTGCGGCCAGAACGGCGGCGCTGCTGGCGCCCGCGGGCCCCGCGAGGCTCAGCGAGGACCTGGCCAAGCAGGTGCTCTCCAGGAAGCGCAACTCGGGCAGGAAGAAGAAGGACTACTCGGCCGAGATGGCCAGGCTCAAGGAGCTGCCCATGCACCAGCGGGGCTCGCTGCGGGCGCTGGCGTCGGCCGTGGGCGTGCCGCGCACCACGCTCTTCCGCATCCTGCGGGACGAGGAGGGCAGCGCCGGAGCGGAGGACGCCCCGACGGCCGAGGCGGCCCCGCTGCCGACGCAGAACACGGTCAAGCCGCCGCTCTCGGGCAAGAACAAAATCGAGCGCCTGCGCTTCTGCGGAGACAAGGTGCGCGACAACGGGCATTTCGACGACATGATCAACGTCGTCCACCTTAATCTACGGCAGTTCCAGCTTTGTGGCTCGGCCTCTGGGTCCCCGAACGAGACCGCCAAGAGGAGAGCGCGCGTCACGTTCCTCTTCGCGTTCGCGCGGCCCCAGTGGGATCCGCAGCGCAGCGCGCCATTCGATGGCAAGATCGGCGCCTGGCCATTCCTATCGGCCGCCAACAGTGACGATGACCAACCAGTGCCCGTAATCGTGGAGACCGCGACCAAGGCCGAGATCCAGCAACTGCTGGTGGCACACGTACTCCCCGCGATCCGCGAGAAGCTTCCTCATCATGGCCAAGTGCTCGTGCAACTCGACAGCCAGCACGTCCGATTACCACCTGATGACCCCGTAGTCGCTACTCACGGATCAGTCAATGGCTGGAATATGCGCCTACAGTATCAACCCGCGTACAGCCCGGACCTCGTGGTGCTCGATCACGCCTTCTTCCACGCCATCGAACAATCCGTGAAAGACAGTCGTCCAGAGACTTTGAACGAGATGATCGTGGCGATCGATCGTGCGATGGTAGAGTTGCCAAAGCGGCGCATCACCGACGGGTTCTTGGCACTACAGAAGAAGATGGAGGCGACGATGCGTGCTCGTGGGTCGAACGTCTACGAGCTGGCAGGACGGCCGACAAAGCGCAGTTTGCAACTTGACGGGAGTATCCCCATCAGCGTAGTATGCGACCCCGAGGCACTTCTTGCGTGTCGAGCAGGAGTCGATAGTTTTGATCAGGCATTGTGAGGGTAGAGTGATGTAGTTGTTGTGGTAGCTTGGGGGTATGCAACATGTATTCTGTTGTTTTACCTATACGAGTGTTGACCCAGGACCCAGAGGATCCGAGTTCAGTTCTTGCTCTTGTTGCTGCTGCTGCTGAAGGAGCAGTTGCTGGCTCTCGATTTGTGCTCGACACGAGATCGCCGCATCGGGTCGACACATGATGCTCACAGGCAAGCTGCCGTCCCTTTCTAGTTGTTCGCGGCCTGTGGCGCCGCCCTCGAGTTCGTACGTGTTAGCTCCGTGCACGAGCATTGTGCACTCGAGCACTTTCTGAAGCGACAGGAATGCGTCGTCAAGCTGTTCACGTGTTAGAGCCTGGAAGGCTGTCTGTACGTTCCGCACCAGCTCTTCAAGCGGGGCGAGGGCCGCAGCGCGCGGCGGCACGGGGATGGCTTTGAGTGTTCGCTCCACGTGCTTGAACAACGTGTTATCCAGCACCGTGAAATCCGGTGAGTACGGCGGCGGGTTCTGCAGCGCAATGTGCCACCCGTAACGTCGACCTTCATCCGCGATCACTGGGTCGCCCTGCGCTGAACGGATCTTGGAGCTGTCCTGCTGTATGTATATCGCCTGAGACTTGAGGTGCGCCGGCATCTTGCGCCGAATCTCGGGGATGACGACGCTCGAGAGCATGCGCTGGACGTCGTCTTTGGTCACCGTTTCCATGGCTGTGAGCGCGATCTGGTTCCTGGACCTTGTTCCCGGCGATCCGCTGACGGGTTTATGATTCTGTTCGTCTGTGTCGGTCGTTCCGTCTGGCGCTGCTTCGTCAGTCGGCTGGTCCAGCTTGTACTGTCCGTCGGGCGATGCCTTGAGGAAGGGCCAGATGCCGATCTTGCCGTCGAAGCGCGCGTTGCTGAGGATGTCCCACTGGGGACGCGCGATGGCCGCGAGGCACATGACGCGCACCTTCTTGTCCCTCGGCAGCGCGAACCACTTGACGTTGACGTGCACCATGTTGTACATGTTGTCGAAGAGCCCGTTGGCGCGCAGCTTGGCGTGGCAGTAGCGCAGGCGCTCGAGCTTGTTACGGTCCGTGAGGGCGGGCTTGATCGAGTTGAGCGCGCGCACGGGGCTCGGGTCCTCCCTCAGCAGCTCGAAGAGCGTCGTCTTGGGAATGCCCACGGCCGACGCGAGCGCGCGGATGGACCCGCGCTGCTCCACGGGCACCTCGCGCACCTTGTCGAGCGCCTCGGACCAGTCGCGCTTGCGGCCCTGCCGGCCCACCTTGCGCGAGGCCACGTCCAGCGCCGGGTCTCCGCGCTCGATGCTGGCGGCCGCGCGCTTCCAGAGCCGCGAGACCGTGCGCCGGTCCACGCGGAACTCGACCGCGGCCTCGCTGATGGCGTTGCGCGCCAGCTTGACGGCCGCCTTGCCCGCCGGCTCCACGCGCCGCTCCAGCAGGAAGTCCAGCATCTCGCGCCGCTCGTCGAACGACATGTTCTTGTTGCCGCGGTCCCTGCGTGCGTCGCTGCCTTCCTCGCTCGGCTGCTCCTTCTGCTTTGGCTGGGCTTCGGTCGGCGTTTCGGCTGATTGCGAGGCTTCCAGAGCGGCTCCGGAGCCCGTTGGGGCCGCGATCGAACCGCCAGGAGACGCATATATAGCGGGAGAGGCGGGAGCGGCGGGCGGCGCTGCCTCGAGCCGCGCGGGGGCCGCGTCCATGGGCCTCCAGGCGACCGGCAGGCGGCGGCGACGGCGGGAACTTTTCGAAACGAGGAGGGAGAACGCGGAGGACGCATGCGAAGGAACGGAGAACAAAAAATTCCTTTTTTGGCCAATGATAACCGCAAATAGGGATTTAACTGACCAATCACAGAGAAGTGAGGCGTTCATCACCTCGAAGTCGGAAGGTTTGAATGAGCAGGTCAGCTCCATGACGCGGTGCTAGTACTCAGCGCCCATCGTCACGAACAGCGCCATACGACATCTGGACCATGGCTCGTACCTCCTCGACGACCTAGTACTTGCTGTAGGGGTCCGTCTCGGTGGCCCACGGACCTGCCAAACCCGCGAGCACCGTTGCAAACCCGGTGATGAAACCTGCCTATGATACTCTCACATATCGAGGAATCTCGTCACGCTTCAGCTTTTGCAGGATACAACCGGCAGCGAACAACGCCATCACTGCAAGGAATGCGAGGATGAAAGCTTACGTCAAAGCAGTGAACTTGAAGGCTCACAAGTTTTACTACATCAAACGAATACGTTGCTGTGGACTTGCAGGCTCTCACGCCTTACTACGTCAAAGTCCATCTAGAGCTCGCCAACGCCGAAGTTTCCGCTTGCGGCTGTAAACTTGGACGCAGCGACGGCAGCAAAGCCTCCGATCTGGGTCGAGTACGACGCCAACTTGGTCTCGACACTTGCCTCATTGTACCCGACCAGGTAGCCGCTGTTGACGACCATGTTGAGCTCGCACGCACGGCCGATGACCGAGGCGCACTCGCTGGCGTCCGTCGGCACCCAGAAGTTACCGGCCGTGTCGTTGAGGTTCGGCGTCTTAACCGAGTCGAGGTAGTTGCCCTCGGCCAGCACGTAGCCGCTGGCTGCGACGTCGAACGCGTGCCCGGTGTTGTCATAGATGTAGTTGTTGGCAACGTGGATCACGCTCGTCTGGTTGGCCGTGCCCCCAATCTTCGGTCCGCGGCCAGAGAACCCGTGCAGGAAGTTATTGACGAACGTGAGCTCGGTCGAGACGCCGTACAGCAGGAAGCCCCAGTAGTGGTGGTTGTCACACGTGGCCGAGTAGAGCGTGTTGCCGTCAAAGTCGCTGTTGCTGATGGTCGTCTTCTTGACGCCGGTGAAGTTGATGACGACCATCTGCCGGCCGACATTCGAGACCTTGACGTGGTCGATCCATATGTTCTCGGGAGCCACGCTGCCAGCTCCACGCAGCGTGAGGCCGTCGCCGCCCCACACCAAGTGCGGATTGAGCTGCGTAATGTGGATGTTCTGGATGATCACATTGCTCCCGTTCACGCGAAGACCCTTGCCGTAGAGGACACCAGCCGTGCCTTCGCCCACAACTGTCTTGTTGCCGTTCACAAACAGAGGGGAGGTGGCGGCGTTGTCGTAGGTCACTTCGACTGCGACGCCCTCCGTGCATCCGCCAGTCCGGGACATGGCCGTGTCGCCGTCCATGAGGATTGTATCCTGAGACTGAAAGCCATTGTTCTTGGCAATGCACTTGGTCGCAAACGAGGAACGGCAGCCGGTCTCTGTTGTCGTTCCCTCCGTGCCCGTGAAGTTAAAAGTTTGTCGGAGCACAACAACGCGGGGTTGGTCGTCCACCAGGTAGGATTTCAACTCTTCAATAGTCGTTGGGTAGACGGGCTCGGTGTCACCACCTCCGGTTGTGCCAACTGCGAATCCTGGAGCAGTTCCAGCATCGTAGGCGACGGTAGTGCTGGCAACAAGAGCGCAGACCGCAGCGGTCAATGAAAGAAAGCGAGGAGTGGAAATCATTCCTCGTGACTTTTGAATCGATTTTGGACTTGAGCTGAGGAGCTGGGGCCAAATTGGGGAATGCTTGGTTGACTTCCCCGAGCAGGAACTGTGACAATGGGAATCGAGGCACAAGCTGGCGACGGGAAGAGCTTTGTAGACCCGCATGGCGAGGCCCTTCAACGAGCGAGAGCGGACGCATCAATTACAACTCAAGCAGTTTGTGGGTCGAGCTGGAACTCGCGACTAATAGCCGGTCCATTTAGTTGATGGACGAGCATGGTGCTCATGCTCTTTGTAGTGATCGTGCTTTGGATGGGCAGTAGATTAACGCAACGTCAGCCCAGTCGTGAAGTTTATGCCTGTAAAGCAATTGGACAGTCTGGTTGTTGACGGCGGCGAAGCGCAATCGTTTCTGAGACCACGAACGATTCACTCGTGCGTCAGCAAAGCAATTCCATGAGGCTGGTGAGGATCTCAACAATGCCAAAGCGTCTTCTCGTACAGATATTGACACCCGTCGTTTACAGGTTGAGGGCAACAATGGCAATCACGAAACCCACCGGTCTGCGTCTTGTGTGATGCTAGCGGGCTTTTGCGCCTTCGACGAACCACACGTACCGGTACCAACAATCAAGACTAACACTGTTCCATCACATTACGTCGTGGGAGAGACACAACTCATCCAATCAAGGTCTCTAGTTAGATCAACACGTTCATCAATCTCGGCGGCGCTTGCGGATGCTGCACGAAGAAGTTGTAGTAGTCGTTGCGGTGGTTGCCACGGGAGCTTCGGTTGTTGCCGCTGGTGCTGCCGTCGTAGCCGTTGGGGTGTCCATATCAGCCTCATCCTCAATGTCGTCGTCATCAGAGCCTTCATCGGACTCCGTGTCAACCTCCGTGTCAGCGTCCGACTCCACTTCAGTGTCGGCATCCGACGCTACCGAGCTATCTGCAGCAATTGATGCCGAACCGAGTGATCCAACACCGTAGTTGTCACTCGCGGCCGACAGTTTTGATGCGGCTCCAGCAGCAAAGCCACCAATCTGTGTTGTGTATGACGCCAACTTTGTCTCCACACTCGCCTCATTGTATCCGACGAGGGCCCCGCTGTCCACCACTGTGTTGAGCTCACAGTCACGGCCGATAACCGAACTGCAGTCACCTGCAGTCGTGGGCACCCAGAAGTTGCCGTCGGTGTCGTTGAGGTTGGGCTGTGAGACCGACTCAACGTAATTTCCTTCAGCAAGAACATACCCACTGGCAGCGACGTCAAATGCGTGGCCAGTGTTGTCGTAGATGTAGTTGTTGACGGCGTGAACGACGTTGGACTGGTCGGCGGTTCCCCCGATCTTCGGTCCGCGACCAGAGAAAGTGTGGAGGTAGTTGTTGGCAAATGTGAGCTCTGTCGAGACGCCGTACAGCAGGAATCCCCAGTAGTGGTGGCCGTCGCACGACGCAGAATACTCAGTGTTGCCGTCAAAGTCGCAGTTGCTGATTGTGGTAGCAGTCACGCCAGAAAAGTTGATCACCACCATTTGGCGGCCGACATCCGACACCTTGACATGATCGATCCAAATGTTCTTGGGGGCTGTGTCACCTGATCCACGGAGCGTCAGCGCGTCGCCACCCCAGACGAGATGCGGATTCAGCTGCGTGATGTAGATGTTCTGGATGATAACGTTGTCGCCGTTGATGAGCAGACCCTTGCCGTAGAGAATGCCGGAGGTGCCTTCACCGACGAGCGTCTTGTTGCTGGCGACGGTCAGCGGGTTCTTGGCAGCGTTGTCGTACGTGACCTCGACGGCCGTGCCGTCCGAGCACCCACCGGTGCTCGTCATGCTCGTGTCGCCGTCCATGAGGATCGTGTCTTGCGACTTGTAGCCGTTGTTCTTGGCGAGGCACTCGGTCGCAAAGGACGAGCGGCAGCCCGTCTCGGTCGTGGACCCTTCCGTGCCAGAGAAATTGAATGTCTGCTGGAGCACGATAACGCGCGGCTCGTCGTCGCTCAAGTATGTTGCGAGCTCGTCCGCGGTCGTCGGGTAGACGGGCTCAGCGTCGCCGCCTCCTGTGGTACCCGAAGCAAAACCAAAAGCGGCTCCAGAGGCGCCAGAAGTTGATGAGGTTGTAGTAGTCGTTGAAGCAGTTGGTGCTGCGGTCGTTGTAGCTGGAGCCGCAGTTGTGGCAGTCGGAGCTGCTGTCGTGGTCGCTGGGGCCTCCGTAGTCTCAGCAGCCGCGGAGGCGTCATCCGACTCGGTATCGGCATCCGCCGCCGCACTGGCACCAGAAGACGCAGCTGTAGGCGTTGTAGTTGCAGTTGACGCGGACGCTGATGACGTCGAGCTCGAGCTCGAGCTCACCGTCCCGACACCAAAGTTTCCACTAGCAAGGGACAACTGGGCAGGCGCAGCAGTAGCGAACCCACCGATCTGCGTCTTGTACGTCGCGAGTGCGGTCTGCGCCGTCGACTCACTGTACCCCACGAGGTACCCGCTGTCCACCACGGTGTTCAACACGCAATCGCGACCGATAACCGAGTTGCACTCGCTCGTAGTGGTTGGCACCCAAAGACTACCGTCCGTCTCATTTTGGTTCGGCGTCTTGACCGACTCGAAGTAGTTGCCCTCGACCAGCACACTAGCGCTTTTGCTGACGTCGAACGCGTGACCAGTGTTGTCGTAGATGTAGTTGTTAGCGGCGTGAACGTTAATGCTTGCGTCTTCAGTGCCGCCGATCTTCGGGCCACGGCCCGAGCCCGCATGGATGAAGTTGTTGACGAGGGAGAGCTCGAGCGTGGAGCCATCGAGGATGAAGCCCCAGTAGTGGTGGCCATCACATGACGCCGAGTACTCGGTGTTGCCGTCAAAGTCGCTGTTGCTGATGGTGGCGGCCTGCAGACCGCCGTAGGAGGTGACAACCATTTGGCGTCCGACGTTCGACACTTTGACGTGATCGATCCAGACGTTCTTGATGGGCGTCTCGGATCCCCACATGGAGATGCCATCGCCGCCCCACACGACGTGCGGGTTGAGCTGGGTGATGTGGATGTTCTGGACGATGACGTTGTCTCCTTCGATGTAGATCCCCTTGCCGTAGAGGATGCCGGAGGTCCCCTCTCCCACGAGTGTCTTGTTGCTCTTGATAGAGATCGTCGTCTTGGCAGCAAGGTCGTACGTGATGGTCTTCGTGTTGCCATCGCAGCTGCTGAAGCTGGTCGCGAGCGAGTCCTGCGGCTCGAAGCCGTTGTTCTCAGCCCGGCACGTGATGGCAAACTGCGGTTCGCAGCCGTCTTCGGTCTTACTCCCCTCAGTGTTGGTGAAGTCGAACTTTTTGTTCAGCACGACAACTCTGGGCTCGTCGTCGCTCAAGTACGTCTCGAGCTCCTCGGCGGTCGTCGGGTAGACGGGCTCAGCATCTCCACCTCCCGTGGTGCCAGCAGCAAATCCTGGGGCTGAGCCAGTGTCCCACGCAGAGGCTGAAGACGCTACAAGAGCACAGGCAACCGCCGCCAGCGACAGCGTCTTCTTGATTGGCAGCATCCTTGGTGGTCGATGCGAGGCCGTGCCAGGACGAAGCAAATTGCGAAGTGAAAACCGAGAAACCTCTCGGTGTATGTTAATCAACAATGATTAGCGGCATCGCGATGCGACTGGAGCCTTGTCACGCGCACCGAAAAGGAGCGGCGGGCTATTCGCAATGACTTCGAAAGCCCACGCAGAGCAACTGTGAGCTTGCTTTGACGATTGTGGCATTGTAGCGTAACGAACGAGTGAGTCGTAATCGAATGTCCGTATCCCGGATACAAGCTACAATTTTACATTTATTAGTACGTTGTATTATATTTTGCAGTAGATAGTGGAGATGATTGTCATCATCAATATATCATATTATACTTTTATATGAATGAAAACAGTTTTGGTAAACCCCTTTGAGCTTGGTTGTCACCTGGTTTGGCGGCACGACAGTGGCTTGGGAGGAGTTGTCGCCTTCCAGCTCCTCGCCTCTACTGCCCATTCGAAGGCGCGTTCCTGCCGCTTTTCTTTCGTGGTGACCTGCCTCACTTTCTAAATGAACATGGTGGCGAGGAATGGGTTTTTGTTTGGTTGTTCGTCTGCCCCCAGCCGATTTTGCAGCTTGTGTCGGTGCCACTCAAGGCATTTCCGCCGCACCGCTCTTCTACACCAAGAATCCTTGTCGAAAAGCGATGTTGGTTCGCATGATGCTATCGTGACGGGGATTTTGTAGATACTGTACCGAATTTCGCAGAGCAATTGTTTTGCACCTGTCTAAAAGTTGGCAATTGCTTTGCGGCGTTGAACCAGGATTCATCAGCAACGCTATGGTGTGCTTGTGATTTTGTGGGAAGGATTTGGCACCGCCGTCACTGACGATTTTAGTCACCGTGTGCAGTTGAACTAGACGCATCATACGGCGCAAGGGGGGGGGGGGGGGGGGGGGGGGGGGGGGG